>CAKAOH010033050.1:704-123329 GCA_916701665.1 Sebastiscus tertius
TATATTGGAGGAGTGCAATATAAAAAAGGACAAGTTAAATTCCTTACTAGGTAGATAAAGTAAGGTAAGTATTCTGTTAGACTGTGTGGTTGGTAAATTTGCTCCATGTGGCCAACTGTGGCATTGAACTGTTGATAAATTGGCATCATAACTACCAGCTGTGTTAGTGTTTAAGTTTATTTACTAATATAAGGAAGTTGCAAAGAAATGGTTTGTTGCCATATGGCAACACCGTGCAGTAGAGGGTTGATGTTGTATGTTTAGAGGAGTTTTTATTATTATTATTATTATTATATTCTGTTTTATTACTATTATAAGTATTATATTTATATTAATTTACCTGTGCCTGTGCTCCACAAGCTATGCCTCAGGATGCATTGCTATTGCCTGGTTGTTTTAATGCCTCCTCTAATAATATTATTTTACAAATTTCCCTTTTATCCCTCTTTAATTCCCCTCCTCTTGTTGACTTTTATTCTTTTATCTAATTTTTTTTTTTGCATTTTCTGCTTTATTTGATAGTGAGAGAGATAGGGACGACAGGAGAGAGAGGAGATGACATGCAGCAAAGGGCCTGAGCCAAACCTGAACCCGGGCCGCTGCAGTAAGGCAGCACTCCCTAAACAGTACACACTTTACCTGGTTGGCTACCGGAGGGCCCTGATCCTTTTGTTCTTTTAAACCAGTCAGGGTCATAATAACTCAAAGGGCATTATTTCACTGTTGTTCAAATGCCTTGTTCTACCCAGATCAGGTCTTATTATATCTAACTTGAGCTGGCGCAGGAACTACACCCTCTACTGGGCCTTTTTAGATGATGTTTGATGTTGGACGTCCACTTTAGGTCCAGAAACCTAAAGGTTTCCACAGCAGACACGAAATTAAGCCCACTGTCATCTCCACAGTTCTGAGCATGTTCAGCTCCAGGTTGTAATGAGAGGTCTATGCCACTCATTAGTATAGTTGCTATTAAAGTGGCAATAGGCAGTATATTTTTGGCATCATTGGGCAAAAAATCCATCATAACCTTTCAGCATATTGTAATTCAAGTGTCCTGAGAGAAAACTAAACTTCTGCTCCTCCTCATGGCTCTGTTTTCAGGCTTTAGAAAATCTATTCATTTCATTGAGAGAGCGTTCCTATTGGCTGTGCTCCGGTCATGTGACCGTAACTTGGCGTTCCTTCACCAGATTTCACAATGGCGGCGGCGTCAAACTTTCTCATTTTACAGCTAAACTGTGCACTACAAGATGATTCTGAAAACATGTGAGGCAAGAAATAGGCATTAACGTAATATAATATTGATTCATATTTGATCAGCGCTGCCTAGTTTGACCATTTGGTCGGAGTTGATTGACAGCTGGCTCTTATAGACAGCAGACCTCAGATCAGCTCTTACTGCTTGTTTTCCTCCAGTATGTGAAATCTTGCAGATGCCGTTAGGAGCACCGGAGGACACAGAGGCACATGATTTTTTTCAGGTTTCAGTTCATGTACTACTGTCACAAAATAACTTTTTTTAATCATATTTGCTCCACTCTCGCCTCCTTCAGCTTTAAAGGACAGCCACATCATAAATATACCACTGCAAATATAAGTTGCTATATATAAACTGACCTGTACTAATATTTCATGGCCATATATGCAACATAAATATTGCAAGATCACTAGTGTACGATACTACTCGTATACTGAGTGGTATTATAATAATTTTACGCATAGTTTTGACAGGACTTTAAAGCTTTATTGTTTATTTAAAGCAATGAGCCTAAAAGAAAAAAAACAATGTACAGTAGTGTAAAAGCTCTGACAAAATGAAATAGATAATAAATTACTTATTTTTTTTCCCCATATGTCCAATTTCCATATGTTTTTTTACTTTTACTTGCGATGATCTCAAGGATTAAGTGTTCCTTTATGGGTTAAGACAATTCTCCTTCTTCTTAAGCTAAATAAACCATTTCAAAATCCATAGAAGTATTTTAAAAAATCATTATCATATAGATGCAAGCAAATCTGTTTTTATTAACTCATGAAAAGATGATGTTGAGGAGATAAAATGGTTCTTACAGGATCACTTATTTACAGTAATAAGATGCAGATAATAATAAAAAAACCCCAAAACAAACAATGGTGCATAAAATTAAATAGATAATAAATTAAATATAATACAGGTTGTACATTTTGCATCTTCATATCACATTTAATGTCCCTTTCATTTAGTCTCAGCCCTTCCGGTGACACACACACACACACACACACACACACACACACTGTACATATTAGATTTAAGAAGCCACTCTCTGTCAACACTTGTCATTGTAAAAGCTGAGCAGTAAAATACTTGAATCATGAGACGGTAGCTTCAATAAAGCTCTTTAAACACCACATGTCAACACCAGCAGGCGCTATAAAAAGCTAACAGGGCTAAAATTAGATTGAGTCATATGTTCTTCTTTCTCCGGTGATATAAAGCACACACACACACACACACACACACACACTGGTATGATCACTCACAGCTCTCTTTCCGAGTATAAAGACATTAAACAGTGTGAATTGAAGGCAGCTGCTGTTTGCAGACACATCTGATCAAACAGGAGCTTTTACAGTGTGACAGTGAGTCATTGATGAGTTACTGTAAGGAGACATTTTTTAAAACTTACCGTATTATGTTACATTTATCACATTCTTTATCAGCTTCACTAAATAATCCAGATGTTAAATCAACACATGCATTCATTGTAATAAGAGTGTGGCAAGAAAAGCATCACACAGGGCAACGAGTTTATTAATATTCCACTATGATTCTTACAGGAAGGCACTTACAGTATATGGTGCAGTGAGTCAATATTCTTATCTACTTTATGTTCTCAGCTCTGTGCATGTAATTAGATGATGAAGAAGTGACATCCTGGTAACAACAGCTCAAATATTGATTAAAAACATGATTAAAAAATGATCAAATCCAGCCGTGTAATCAGCATTTTACTGTTATTACTGACTCAACATGAGACAATCCTGATTATATTATGATTGTCTTGTGTTAATCATAATTAAAGGGTCACAAAAGCACACACAAAGGTCTTTTTCCAGGCAGCAATGTACAGTATTTGTCATTATAAAACAAACAGGAAAATGTCATTTAGACTTTATTGACCCATTTTAAAACCATTATGCTCCTGTAGCCTCATCATCTAGTTCCCAGCTTTTACTTCCAATAAGTTAACACAATTAAAATGGTGATTTTGCTCTCTTTATTTTGAATTGATACAGTTTGGTAATTCCTACTAAGATTGATCCTGTATCTTGTATAAGACTACTTAAAAACCTTGACACACTACAGTGCACTTTCTCCTCATAACCACATGGGTGCGGTGCTCTCTCAGAGTGAACACAGTGTTCCGCTTCAGCAGACCGTTTCCCACATTTCATCCCCTCTAAATCTTAAGAAGTCAAAGTGTTTCTGAACGGTCACATCACGACGTCAGAGCCAGAGGATCGATCGGTCTAAATCACCCATTAAAGATTAAACACGTGGTGCTGACACCTGTGTGGACGAAGCCGAGTGAATAGTGATTAATAAAGACAAGAAAGTCATGAGAATGAAACATAAGGTTAATAATATTTAAAGTAACCAAGTACTATACAATTCTGAGGTAACTTACCATAGGTAACTATTGTGCTTTTTGCTTCACTACATGTATTTGACTGCTGTAGTTACTAATAACTTTTCATATTCATATTCTATATCACAAAAACAATATGTTTAACAGAGTCTAGCTGCAGTCCCTTGTCATGTTTCAGATGTCTGTGAGTTGTTAACAGTTTCATCATAAGTGACGTCCCCTCTAAACTTCTCAGACGGCTCCATTTAAATACAGTTAGAAGCCCAATGTGGTAAAATTATTCATTATTTCCAGCACGTTCTCATCCCAACTCATCACATCATGCCCCTTGGCATCACTAGGTTTAGGCAACAAAATCACCTAGTTAAAAACGACATGGTTGGGCTTTAAACTACTACATTTATGCAGTGAAAATGACACTTAACGTTGCGAAGATGGGACACAAACGTACAGCTCAGATTCATCGTGTTGCCTTTTGAAGGGGCCTGAACCCCAGGTTGGGAACCACTGGACTAAATTACCTAACTGTATATAAAATTAGTAGAATGAACAATCTAACTATGTGATAATACGTCACTGACAACAGCTATTATCCTGCAGAAGGAGTCTTTTTACTTTTGATAAATTTTATAGATAATAATGCAGTTTGAATGTTTGTAATGGAGCATGTTGATATTGTTGGTATTTTTACTTCCACCACTGCATTGATTATTTGAATTGGGTGTGTTATACATTTCTTGCATGTATGACAACTGAAACCAAGTGGTGAAAGAGACGATCAGATGACTGATTGATGACAAGTTTCTGGTTTTATAAGTGAGCTTGAATTTGAGATGAAACATGGAAAAAAGGCAAATATATTTATGAATCAGTCAGCTGCCTCAGAGACATCTCTTTGGTGCCACGTTTTGTAGAAGAAAGACCATCAGTCATATTTCAGAACTGGACAGCTCCTCAACATCATAGCTAATAGTTAAATATATCTGGAAAATGCATCATCACAAAGCTGAAAACAAACCTGTATTAAACGCTGATGTTTTGGAGATACATGGCCTTCACATGAGAGTGACGTTTCTTTTATTTCTGAAAATGAGAAATACAACAAGAAGCCTAAAATAAGAAACACAAACCAAAACACTACAATTAAAAAGTCCATTTCTCTAAATCCTTCAACCAGATGACTCAGGTTCAAACAATACTTAAAGGTTGAGTCAGCGATTCTGGAGAAACATTGTTCATATTTGAACTCAACACCCAAACAAATACCCAGATTTACCGTCGCTCTTGCTCCCACTCATACCGTAAGTGGACGTAGTCACCTTGACGTCATCCATTGGTTTGTGGTATGCTGTTTTAAGCATCGAGTTCGGCACTTTGGCCATCACCATCTTGGTTTCTTGCAACCAGAAGTGACATGAGAGGGTGGAGCTAAGTACAATTGAATGCTGAATATGACTTTTTTAGGCGACCTAAATGTTACAATTAACTTTCATGAACTAAAAACACACTGTGAAAGGGTTAAAGTTGTAAGACGAAAACATGTACTACTCCAAGACCGGACAACGCCGCGGTAACGACCTGTCAATTACCAGGTAGCCACGCCCTAAAGCATCCCCTGCTTTATGGTCTATTTGACTCTAAATGGGACCATAATTTACTAAATGAACATCATGCTGTATTGAAGAAGACTTGAAACTAGAGATTGAGACCATAAACTCATTTTTACAATGTTTACTGAGGTAATAAAAAAAGTGAGAAGTAGGCTCATTTTCTCACAGACTTCTATACAATCAGACTTCTTTTTGCAACCAGAGGAGTCGCCCCCTGCTGGCTGTTAGAAAGAATGCAAGTTTAAGGCACTTCTGCATTAGCACCACTTTTCAGAAGTGGAGGTTGACCCTTGGAGCACACACAGAGAATAGACAGCTAGTGTACCGTGAGGAGATATTCACTGAATTTGACAAGAAGTGTACTGGATTAGAATCGCTCACTGCACCTTTAAGTATCTTGTTGTGTAACTGAGCCTGCCGTCTGACCTTAACAGAGGTAGAGGAGTGAAACTTGAGGATAAAATAACTCAAAAGTTTGCTGATGAATGAAGTCAGCCAACTCAGAGATATCTCTTTGATGACTTAGTGAGGGAAACTTTTTAGCAGAAGAGAAGCCGTCAGTTACATTTCAGCACTGGACAGCTCCATCTCCTCCCACCAGGCCTCATGTCTTTTTATTGGTATTCTGTACAAAATCCAATAAATAATTGTATAAACAAATTATATTATACCGCCCCATCTCTATAACAATATTACTGCACCATTAAGTTAATTTCATAAACAATTACATTTATACATATAAATGAATTAAATCAGATAGCAACATAAATTAAACATATACCAAACAAAAACAAAAACAAAAAAACACACACAAATAAAAATAAAAATAAAAAAAGAATAAAAAAAAAGAAAGACCAAAAAAAAACACAGAAAAATAATTTTTAGACTTTATTTTAATAAACCCACCTATATGTGCCAGATCTGTGCAGGTTATTATACAGTTATTATCATTTGTTTCTGATATTTAAATGCTTTTTATTTCAAGTTTCAAGTTTCAAGTTTATTTGTCATATGCATTTAAAAGTACAGTGTACGGTGAAATGCAATGAAATGCATTTTACCCTGGCTCTCTCTCAGCACTTAAAATCTATAAATAGTACAGTACAGTTGATAAATACTACAATAAATAAGATAATAGACTACTGAACAGTAGCACTAAATGAATGCAGAGCTGTGGATTGTTTTATGGATGTTTTAGGTTGTTTTATAATTTTATTGTCTTATTTATTGTAATATTTATCAACTGTACTATTTATAGATTTTAAGGGCTGAGAGAGAACCAGGGTAAAATGCATTTCATTGCATTTCACTGTACACTACTTTTAAATGCACATGACAAATAAACTTGAAACTTGAAACTTGATAATACCTGAAAAAAAGAAAAAAAAGGAATAAAAAAAAAGAAAGGACAAAAAAAAAAAGAGTTTAATTAATGTTTGAGTCCAGGATCCATTTTTTTTTTTTTTTTTTTATGACGTGGCTCGGGGTCTTTTCATTGACGTGAAGAAAGATGCTCTCCAATGGGACGATGACGCAGCCTCCCACCTCCTCCTCTCCAAACCCCCTCCTCCTACGTGCCAAGTGAAAAAGCCATGCCTTTTCGGATTCATGCATAAAAAACCAAGGGGAGTTAAGTTCACAGGACGCAGAGCAGCTCTCTCCATGCCCGAGTACACGTAGAATCCCCCAGAACTGAGCTGCACAAGGAGGCTGAAGAGGAGCTTCACACCGAGGGGAATAGAGGAAGAGGAAGAGGAAGAGGAGGGAGAGAGAGGCTGAGATAGAGAGAGATCCTATCTCACTCTCTCACAGTTGAGCTCTTCAGCATCTCACAAACTGGTAAGAGGAGGCACTTTTTGGAGAGAAGTCAGGTGTGCATGCTTTATTTTTTGCTTTTAGGAACTTAAAGGTGTGAAAGTAATAAGAAAGAGTTTGTTCACTCACTTACTGTGTTTTTTTTTTTGCAGCAGGACAATGTCTAGTAAAGCGACTTTAGCCTTACTCATCTATGGGATCATAATGCATTACAGCGTCCACTGCTCACCTGTGGGGCTTAGCTTTCCCAGTGTTAGGTACGTACTCTCTTACTTATCATTTAAAAGTGTCACTTTACACATGTTGATTCCTTTTTTTTGCACTATAAGCAGCAGGGTGCAGGTTGAGGCTATAATAATGATCTTATAATACTGCACTAGAGCTTTTACTCTTGTGTGTTATATTCTATTTTAGCTTCTATCCTATAGCTTTTATTTTTAGCTTGTTTTTATTTTCTAATCTTTAATGTTTTAATAACTGTTTTAATTATGTCTTAATGTTCTTTTGCATTTTCTTGCAATATTTCTTGAATGTATATGTAAAGCACTTTGAATTGCCCTGTTGCTGAAATGTGCTCTGCAAATAAAGCTGCCTTGCCTTTCCTATAATAGCCTGTTGGATTACTGGATAACAGGATAGGAGCTATAATAGATGGGAAACGTTCACCAGGGAGTGGCTGTAATGTCATTTAGGCTGCTGAAGCAGTGAAGTACAGTGTCTCAATGTTTCCTGCAGCTATTAATAGATCAATTTATGTGATTAGATGATTAATAGAAAACATTTGCGTAAAAAAACAAAGGTTTAGAGATCTGTTTTTTACAGAAAATTAAGAAAAAATGCTTTTTTTATTGCATAACAACGAAATAAATACAAATAAATACATAAATAATAAATAATTATATAGAATATTTCTTCTTTTTTAAATTTAAGACAAAAAAAAAAAAAGTTTCTGAATATGCCAATAATATTTTAATGTCACTCACTTTGTCTCATCTTTCCAGACTGGACAGTGAGGTTTATGATGAGGATGGAAACTCCTTACAGTCCATGGATTACGACAGAGACCAGATGGACGTGAGGAGCCCTCCGTCTGTGGCTGACGACGTCTACACGTTGTATTACCCACCAGAGAAAAGGTGACTATTAAACCTGTTGTTGTCTTGTTGGAGACATCTCCGTGTGTTGAACGTCTCATTGCTGTATAGTCCTATTTCTGTCTACGTATGTTGTACGTTTTTGTGTCGAAATGTTGTCAGTAACTTTCAACACAATGATTATTTTATTATTTGGAGACATGAATCCACCAAAATAGTCTGTTTTAAGTGAATTCCCAGGGGAACTTAGTCGAGTAAAATCATTAAATTATCTTCAAACTGCAAGAAAATTATGAAAAAATGGAATGAAAATGCAAAACTTCTTAAGAAGTTAAATAAAAAAAGGTGAAATATTCTGGCAAAAAAATGTCGAATCAAAGCAAAATATTCTGGAAAAATTATTTTTTAGAAAAAACATAAAAAAGGCAGAATAATAATAATAAAATATTTTTATATTCCCAAAAAAATAGAGCATGAGGCCCATTAAATTCCACCATAATTGCCTTATTAAGATTTTTTTTTGCAGTGCAGCTACTTGAAATTGTTGCCTCTGTTGCTCTGGGTGTGTGGTGATTTTACTGTGTGTCATCCCAGAACGGAAAGGCACGCAGACGGCATGTTTAATAAAGCCTACAGGAAAGCGCTGGGTCAGTTATCAGCAAGGAAATATCTGCATTCTCTGATGGCAAAACGTGTAGGGTAAGAACACCTTCTTGGTTGATCACCTCTTCTTTTATGGTGCTGTCTTGTGTGCGTTTCTGTGTGTTTCTTTTGTACTGATCCTTTTATTATTCACTCTGTTATATGTATACTGTACATGTCCCATTATCTCCCAGCATGCCTCTGAATCAGCCTTTATTAATGCTATATAAGAGCACCAATGATTGATTTGGGAAGAGTCGTTTTCAGGCTGTGAGGGAAGAATTAACCAGCACAGGTTTAAATTTATTTCCATATGAATAATTTATAGGATGGAGTCCCAGTGGTTCCTGATGGAGGAAAGGGAGGAGGGAGGAGGCAGTTACTCAAGCCTTATGAGCACGCCCATCACATCTTATTGCAGGTTGAACATATGGGACAGATTGTCCTGGCATGGGCTATAAGTTAAACAAAGAGAGAACATATCTCTATGTGAATTAAGGCAAAGATTCTTCATGCAAAGTCTTCAACATTGCAAGCACAGTTCATGCTTTGTCATGGAATAAACTTGAAGTATTTTCCCTAAAAGGCTCCAAATTAAGGACACAGATTGTCTCTGCACAGCTCTGCACACACAATCTGATTTATTTCCCCTCTAAGATGATGAGGTTCTTCACCTCAGCACACAGAGGGGGGGTCGTGTGAATATGAATGCATCAGTGTGATGATAGTGAACCCTCTTGTCTCTCCCACAGCGGGGGGAAAACGCTGGACGACAGCTCAGAGCCCCTTTCCAAGCGACACTCAGACGGGATCTTCACAGACAGCTACAGCCGCTACCGGAAGCAAATGGCAGTCAAGAAATACCTGGCGGCAGTCCTGGGGAAAAGGTATAGACAGAGAATTAGAAACAAAGGACGCCGGCTGGCATATTTGTAGCATCCTCCCCCTCCTGAACAAACATAAAAAAATCAAAAAACTTAAGTGTGCAGCCCCACATGAAGTCATTTTGAGATCTGAACAATCAGTGGATCGCTTTTTGTGTTCTTAAACATGTATTTATGTATGAAGTAAGCCATTAAAATGAATATTTTGATAATAATATTGTTTTTTATTTTGTACTTTAAAGCACTTGAGGACACACATATCTACTTTGTGGACCAATTTTTTTGTTCATTCTAAGAAAAAAAAAAAAAATCTATTTATGTATTCATTGATTTATTTTTTTTAGACCTATTTATTGAGGGGAGACAGTTTGTTGCCATGCTCCAAAACAGCCCTGTCTTTTAAACGTTTAGCAAATTGTGGGAGAAAAATAAATAGTTTAAAAGACAATCAATGTATTGAATGCTGCTTTTTGTAAAGTGACATTAAGAGTTTAGTTGTCTTTATTCACAACAGCCTTGAAGACATAGGTTTTCACCATATCCTACAAGAGATAGACTTTGATGCCCTCCCGGACGGGGATGAGTTTGAGGCTTTTTTGGGAGACTGGCTGAAACAGTTCTCGGTGAGTTTCAGGCTCTTTCCCGAGGCCGCAATCCTCGCTGGGGCGTCTCATGCCCCTCCCTTCTTCTTCTTCTTTTTCTTCTCGCCTTCAAACACTCTTCTTCTGCCTCATTTGTGCTCCTGTCTCTCGAGTCTCACACATTTAATCCTTCCTAATCCCACAATGTGGAGACACTTTGCTTAGACTGATATGTTATACATATCAGTGCTGATTGATTTATCCTCTTTATGGATGCAAGGATGATTATTTTAGTAGATCTGACCACACGAGAGCCCTGTTGGCTTTAAAGACATTCAAAATGACATTTTTTTTAAAAGTAAAAAACCAAAATCTGAGATGAGGACCAGAGTACTTCTGAGGTTTTTCTCCTTCTTCTTCTTCTGTAGTCTTTACAGAGTGAGCTTACACCTTTAACTCATGTAAATCTTGTGTTTTCTATCAACTGGTTTCTGCTGACGGTTTTGCCCATATAATAAGTATCACTAGCATCTAAAGCACCATCAGGCAAATTTCTAAAAAAAAAAGCATAAAAAAAAAGAAGATACTTGTTACATGGTGACCATCGATTTGTTCTTTTGTGAGAGACACACGAGGCAGTTTGAACTTCTGTGTTTGAACCTTCTGGGTCTATTGTGCTTCCCTTTTTCTGTCATGTGAACCAATGTAACTAAAAAAAAAAAACCAGTAGATTGCATGATTAAAGTAATTTGCACTAGCCACCGCATCCGTGCAGACGACTCCAACTAGATGGTTTTGCTTGCTTTCTGACTACTGCAAACATACATATCCTGTCATTTCTGGATGTTGTTTTGTGTTCTGTTACTCTCACATTTCTACACAAACTGTATGTTGAAGAATGTACTTTACTGCTGGCAAGAAGCTCCCAGTCTAATGTCATGCTTTATCTGTTACTAAACTAATTTTGTAACACATTGTATGAAGAAAAAGCTGTGTTTAGACGTTTAAAGTGGCACAAAGGCCGCCTTAACTGATAAGATTTAAAGAAGAGGAAGGATGAGATGCAGGAACATAAGAAGAAAACAGTTAGAGAAAGCAAATAAAGGATCAAGAACATGCTGATTTTGAAAAGTTGAGTCAAATCTACAAGACAAGACTTAAAAAACTGACCTTAAACAATCACATTCCCTCCATCTGCACACATATTTGTGAGGCAGGAATACATATTTTGCAGAAAAAGCGAGTTCAGCAGGGTTAAAAAAAAAAAGTTCTTCGATCTGTGTCTACTGTATCAATCTCTCTTTAATTTTGCATTCTCCTCCAGGCTTTGTGACGCAGGAAGCAGTTTGCGGCTGTGGTGCCTTGCATCGACTTTAAAAATCGCCATGAATCACAGATGGCTATTTAGTGGCCCTACAATGCTGCACATCATCAGCTTACATTTCACCTTTTTCTGTTGTGTTGTTTTTGTGTTGCACAGGACGTTTGATAGGAAAGCATCCAAGCTTTTAGACGTCAAGCGCTCTCGCTTGCTTTTCCTTTGCACTTTGTTTTTAGAGCACTAGATTTGTGTGAAAATAAGAGGGAAGGATCAGTTTCCCGCTCTCCATGAAGCATCATATGTATGATAATGAAAGCGCCAATAGCCTTACTAAAAATGAAATAATCTTCAAAGATATATATATATATATATTTACTGTGTAGAAAGTGAACATTAGATTACTACTTCAAATGGCGATCTGCAAGGGTCAAGTCAATAAATGTTTAAAAAAAAAGTGTTGTAAGATTTGTATGAATAAATTTTTGTAAACAACAAAAAAAATTTCGTCTAATCTTTGAAGCCAATATCACCATAAGTTAAGAGACATTTAAGTGGATGAAAACGAGTAATAAAGATTGTATTATTATAATGGAGATGGACGCTCCCTCGACAGGTTTAACAGGATGTTACATAAAGGAGAGATGAAAGAGAGTTTGTCGACATCATAGAGGGACACAATGAAACATCAAAAAGACCACACACCCTTACATGAGACATAGCAACACACACTGGGGAAAAAAAACTATTAAAATCATGCTGAAATAACAAAAATAAGTGTGTGGATCGACGGTCAATAACCACAAGATGTTGCAGGATAAATAAGAGACAAAGGATGAGACAAATCTCTGCCCCGTTTTCATGGTGACTCAGTGGCTTTCTGGCGGAGGAGCAGTGACACCAGTTGGCTGGGCGTCCACCTCCCCTCGGGACAGCATGAGTAAAGAGACGTGGGAGGGATCGCCCGGGCCGCTCCACACACTTTACACCTCTCCAGGACTTCAGCAGTTGCCACCAAAGGCCTTCGGTAATGGTGGTGGAACAGTTGGCCACTGGTACATTCACTGTGTTGCCAAAAACAACAATGTCGACGCGTGAAGCACGAGAGCTCCTCAGAAATGAGGGGATGTATCCACATGTCTTACATCAGATACTCTGGTGGTACAGCTGCTGTGGGAGAAGCTATCTTCCCCCAGTATGCCTCCACAGCACCACCCACATTACAATCCAGTCTCATGCTGTGGCTTTCCCAGTTATATAAAGTTTAAAGAGGACATATTATGCTATTTCTTCAGATTCATACTTGTATTTTGGGTTGTTTACATGCTTTAATGTTAAAAAAAACGCTTTATTTTTTCACCCTCTGTCTGAAACGCTCTGTTCGAGCTCCTGCCACTCTGTTGTGATTGGTCAACCGAACCAAACTCTTCGGACTCTGCTCCAGCTCCGCTCTAACTAGCTTTGTTTGAGGGCTAACTAGCCGCTTGGCAGGTCTTATGCAAAATGTGTTACTTGGTGACATCACCACGTTACAGAAGAAAAGGCAGGACTTCAAGCGAGGCGTTTCAGGCAGAACAGGAGCAGTGTTTCTCCCTTTGAAGTGGACTTTGGGCTTTGTAACTTTGCAGACCTTTTACATGCACAAAAAACTATATAACACAAAAAAGCAAAATAGGTCCTCTTTAAAGTTAAATGGATATGTTTTCATATAGAGCATTCCTAAAGGGTACAGGCCGTAGTGCAGCAGCACTCTTGCAGCATTATTTTAGAGAACAATTTGTCAACTCATCGTTTACTAGATTGACAGAAAATTAATTAATGAGAAAAATATTTCAGTTTCTGAATATTTGCTAGTCTGTCATAATAAAAATGAACATCTTTGGATTTGGATTAAAATCTCTAGGATTCTAATTTGATTGTAATTGTGATTTTTTTAACTATTTTCTTCCCTTTTATAGTCCAAACAATTATATGGATAATCCAAAAAATAGTAAAAAGATGATTCGATAATAAATAAATAATTGCTAGTTGCAGTCCGACATTATTTACATGCAAAATGACTACAGCAGTAGGAGACACAACAACATAACAAATGCCCCGCTTTTCTTGTATTTTTGCACCTCGCCAGTATACCGGTGGGCCAGCCCGGTCACACTAAAAGACCAGTCATTTTGCGTGCAATTACAAATATTTGACAGCATTAACCTCACAACCCACATTAAAGCTCATATTGATTTTCATCTCTAGGCAGGAGCAGGATGTTAAACATCATATTGTATTATTAAAAGTGAAATAATCTCTATAATATAATGATATAATGTGACCAATAAGTCCAGTGTGTCTCCCTCCTGTTGAGCCCTCAGGGGACTCCCACACTGTGGGTGCAGCAGGTGGCATTTGGAATACCTCCACCCACCCTGTAGCCCTCCACCCTCCACTTTATACTCCAGATTACAGCTAAAAGATCCCCCATATCTCTTAATATGTGATAATAAGTCACCACACAGCACTGAAGGCTTTACACCCCCGTCTGTGCCCTGAAATCTCTTTAAAGGGCTTCAACTAGAATCACATTTCTTGTGACTGTGAGTGGTCACACACACCGTGATGTGCGTTATGGGATGTCAGACTGAGCAGCCACACAAAGCCCGCCGTGTCTCCCCGGTGTGCGTAATAACCCCCTCTCAGACACGATGGCAGGGCTTTGATTTTGCGGCCGTGGCCTCGGCTCTCAGAGGAGCGCAGAGAGAAGATGATCAATGGGAGTGATCTGATTCCTCCGGCCCGTGCCAGACCCCTTTCTTAACCTGGCTAACCCAATCAGCCAGTGTTGCCAGGCAACCAGTCCCAGGAGGGTGCGTTGGGAGTGGGCGGGGCGCCGGTGGACCTTCCTGGGCACCCAAAGATCACGCTGGATATATTTCACTCAAATGGCTTCAGTCTCAGCTGTGTTGTTTTTTTACTGGCTGATAGAGACGCTCTCAGAGAGGAAAACAGAGGCTGAATAATAGTGATTCATAAAAGTGCACAGACGTAAAGAAAGACACTAATGCTTACACAAATCAAGATGTATTTGTTTATTTATTTGACATGTACTTTGTCCCATCCGTTAACATGGAGGAGGCGGAATTCATGACTGATACCGCAGCCAGCCACCAGAAGCCAATAAAGATGTTTTGGCTTCACTTACAGTCTATGGTTTGAAAAGTGAAGCCAATGCTGAAGTGCCTTCAACTTGCATTCTTTCTAACAGCCAGCAGGGGGCGACTCCTCTGGTTGCAAAAAGAAGTCTGATTGTATAGAAGTCTATGAGAAAATGAGCCTACTTCTCACTTGATTTATTACCTCAGTAAACATTGTAAACATGAGTTTATGGTCTCAATCACTAGTTTCAAGTCTTCTTCAATACAGCATGATGATCATTTAGTAAATTATGGTCCAATTTAGAGTCAAATAGACAATAAAACAGGGGATGCTTTAGGGCGTGGCTACCTTGTGATTGACAAGTTGCTTCCATGGCGTTGTCCGGTCTGGGAGTTGTCCGTGTTTTCGTCTTACAACTTTGACCCTTTCACAGTGTGTTTTCAGTTCATGAAAGTTAATTATAACCTTTTGGTCATCTAAAAATGGCTTATTCAGTGTTCAGTTGTACTTAGCTCCACCCTCTCATGTCACTTCTGGTTCCAAAGGAAGGAAGGAAGAAAAAAATGAATGTGACGTGTGAGTTAATACTGCAGTTCCCTGGGAATGCCATACATTAAAACGGTCAAAAAGCCAAACTTGAGGCGTCAAAACGGCAGTCCACAAACCAATGGGTGACGTCACGGTGACTATGTCCACTTCTTATATATACAGTCTATGGTCTGTACCTGTGTAGTGTTTTTTCCATCTCAATTTGAAGGATTTTGAGGCCTAAAGAGGTCAAAGTGTTTTACAAGAAAAAATTAAACAACACTAAGAGTCTGCAGCCATGCTAGCAGCTCTGTGTGGCTGTACTCAGGCACAGAGGTGCTTTGAGCTAAATGGTAACGTCGGCATGCTAACATGCTGATGTTTATCAAGTCTAATGTTTAGAGAAGATAAGATGCAAGCACTATGAACCAACAGCAAATATATTCTAATATACGCAGTGTCGTTGTTCGACATTGTTTCTATTCCAGTCAGATCCGACTCAGCCTGTCTTTGTTACACGTTCAACTCCTACTCCACAACCCAAACTCCGAGCTTCAACCCAGGATCCCCCCTGCTCCTCTGGGGGCCGCGTGAGTGACAGCTTTCTGGAGGGGGAATCCACATGAAACCCTTTCATCAGTGCCGCCCCCTGGGCCGTGCTTGACTGACTGCAGCATGGTGCAAAAGTTCAGCCATCATGGAAAGCTATAGCTGTATTCACGCTGGTGAAGGGTGTCGTTTTTTTTTAATGTCAGACCTCTAGCACAAGATTCATTTGTTATGTGAGCGGACAGGACCTGACTTTGGGTCTGTCATCTTCTACCGTTAAAGGGAGGAGACATTTCTTCAGTGCTGAGTTGGGACTCGTCTTTTAAGACCAACTATAGACTTACGTATACAACATTTTTGTATTGAAGCTGTGAGTCACCAACATTTTATACCAAGATTAAATCTCTTTAAGAATGAAGTAGAATGACAAGAATGTGATTCATGTTGAGGTGTAAAAACCTTGACATTTTAGAGCATTCTTGAAGTGTGAGGCTGTAACTTTATTTTTGAAAGAAGTTTTTTGAGCATTTTCCACCTTTATTAGACAGATGACATTGTAGAGGCAGACTGGAAATGAAGAGAGAGAGGTATGACATGCAACAAAGGTCAGAAGGTCGGAATCGAACCCGGGACGTTGTGGTTATACGGCATGCGCATTAACCTTTTGGAGCTCCAGGTGGTGTAACTTTTGAATCAAAAATTACACATTACGACGGCATATTAGGGCCATTGTAGGTAAAATAAAATAATTAAAATACGGGGAGGGGGGTAATATTACACAAAGAAAAACCTTCCGAGATTAATGTCATGAATTTACAAGAAATAAAACTCGGATATTCTCTGAAATTAAAGTGGCAAATTTATGAGAAAAAACTGCAACTACCACGGCGCTGTGTGGTCTGGAAGTTGTCCGTGTTTTCGTCTTACAACTTTAACTCTTTCACAGTTTGTTTTTTAGTTCATGACATTCACCTAAAATGTCTTAATTAGCGTTCAGTTGCTCCACCCTCTCGTCAAAGAACGTATATTGCTAAGAAAGTGTATTTTCTCCATCGCAACTTCAGCGCCCAGCAGCAGAGCTACGCTATTCTATTGTCATATTCTACTGAAATGTAGTTGTAGTTGCCTGTGTTGAACAATAAAATATTATAAATATAATAAGCGTTTTCAGTCTTCACTCTTTGCTTCTATACTCTTTGCTCTTGTGTCACTTCTGGTTGCAAAAAACCAAGATAGCAGCGGCCGAAATGCCAAACTCGAGGCTTCAAAACTGCAGTTCACAAACCAGTTGGTGACATCGCGCTGACTACGTCTACTTCTTATATGCTGTCTATGCTAGAGTCAGAAGGAGTAGTCAGCATATAGCTGGACCACGGTGGCATATCTCGTAGAAACTTAACGTATTACATTACAAAATAAATGTTAGCCCCAGTAAAGGTAGCATATGTACAAAGCTTTTCCCACAAAAACACCACTTTTTGTCTTGTATCATACTTTGGCTCAAATAAAGAATTATCAGGCAAAAGTATGTTTTCAATAGGCTGCAGTGATGCTCTCTTTTAAGAGATGACTGAATGCTCTGTTCTCGTAGGTAGCGTATGATTTATCTGTGCTTGCGGTGAACCTCCCGCAACAACAGAAGACAGGTATATCCACGTCAGCGTGAGTGAGATGAATTAACTCCTCCTCTATCTTTAGCAGGATTTAGAGCAAAGCACGCCGAACTGATTTATCGCCGCCGTCTCATCGGTGTCAGATGAATGATGAACGTCTAGATAAGAAAACTACCACAGCAAGACACTTAATGGCCTCCTTCTCTCTTTCTACGACCTCCTAAAACTGTGAGCATACTGTAATGTGCAGAGGTGTGTGACTTAATTGTGTACATATCTGCCAAATCTCTGTGACCTTCTTCATGCTGTATGCCTGCAAAGTTACCGCCGCTGTCCTCTCTCAGTGATGATTTCATGAGGTAATACGGCGTGCTAATGGATGGATCGATAGCGTGACGTCAGTGGATGCATATTAATGGCGCTGTGGCCTGTGTGTGTGTGTGTGTGCTCAGTTTAGCCTTGGAGACCTACAGTAGCTCTAATGATGTGAGGAAAATGACATCAGGGGTCAGCTGACAGCCCAATAATGAGTACAGCGTTCAGTCCAAATCCAGGTACATGCTCCCCTACCTCTGGCCTCTGAACCCAGACTGCCTGTGACGTCTGAGCCGGGGAGAATGCTAATTGGGCTCTGATGTACCGTACGGTGTCCACAGAGAGAGAGGGAAGGTGGCGGAGGAACGTGAGAGATGGGATGGGATGTGTGCTGCGGATGAGCTAAAAAAGATTATGGAAATAAAACTCATTCATTATTTAGATTTGGGTCTGTGTTCAAACGGCGTCTCGTAGATATTGTTGATGATAAAAACGGCGTCAGTTAGAAGGTGGGATGAGAAGCAGAAGTTCCAACCACTTAACAAGGTATGATGTGAACTGCTGTCACTTCTTTCTATTCCCTGTACACTCACAGAGAAGAAACACAAAACACACATACATGCACTCTGTAACTGAGACGACTGCAAACAAATCGCCAGCTGCTCGGCTTAAATGTCACATATCCACAAGTCATGTGGTCCACTACCGATATAAACCAGACACAATCTGTTAACACAAAAAGGCAACTTAATATCAAAAAATTAAATAGCAAAAGATACGATAAATGACCAATGATCAGCTTCTGATCTAAGAAACATAAAACTGCTCATAAAAATGGGGAAGACAACTGCTCTATCTCCATGACAACTGAGCAAACAGCTGACATGGTTAAGGCACGGTCACACATGTGCAAATTCATGTGAGTGACCATCATCTGCCAAAAGTTCATGAAACTCCACATGAATGTGAAGATGCAAATATGTTTCGCCACCAGAAGCGATTTTTTTTTCCGCCCCTTCGCTCACATAGAATGGAAGTGAACGGGAGGCGAATGTTAATTATGCGCATGTGTGACCTTGCATTTAAACGTTCTTTAAAAAGTTATTGGTCGACACTGAGATTCATAGATAAGAAAATATTTAAAAAATGATTCATACAAAAGCTACACTAAGTCACCCTACAAAACACAACTACACATTTGCCTTTTCGTAACGTAACTATTATTTATTTTAAACCTGCATTAATTGATTTTTTTGGCCACTTGGGGGCAGCGCAACAAGCTGTAAACACAACACTGACATACCGTCACCTTGTAAAGATGTTGTGATCCAGCCCAGTCTCACGGCTAAGAGTGTAATAGACCGGCCTGTCCACCGTAGGAAAGCGGGAATATTACACGCCAACATGAAGGTGCAGTGTCATGAAGTGTTGTCACGTGTTTTCCGTACACCTCAGAGGTAGTGACGTAGTATAAATGGCCCCAACATACAGGTCTTTAAGCCGGGGAGACCGGTGTTTTATTTTGTAAGTTACGTTAATGACGTTTGTCAATGTGTTTTGTAGTTTCCATATGTGTTTTACTTAGTTTAAGTTATTTTATGCCAAACCATGAGGTTTTCCCTTAACCTAACAAAGTGGTTTTCTTGCCTAAACCTATATCAGTGGCTTTGTTGCCCCTTGCTGGTAATGCACGTTAATACAGGTGTTTAATATTAACGTCTCAGAGGCAAAACATGACACTGATGTGCTATCTTCTGGTGGACAGGCGGGTTTATTACACACTTTGGCGTAAAATCTGGTTGTATGATCAACTTGCTGGCAAACAGTTGATGATGTGATAGTTCTGACCACCTGACAAATGTAAGTCCAATCTTCACCCCTCTTTTAGCTCTAATTTTGGTCTCCACCAACTCCTAAAGTGAATATCTGTCCCTGAAGATGCTAAATGCTGCACTATGTTCACCAGCTAGTCTCAAACTTTATCAATGGAAACAATACTTGCATATAAATCTTTGTAAAAATCAAATCATTCGCACTGTGCACGGCCAGATCTACACTGATGCTATAAAGAGTCCATTCATTCCTCTTACTCCACAAGAGTACAGCAGTTGCTCCGGGCTGACATTTCAAGAAAAGGCTCCTGTTATTCATCTTCATTGGAGATTTCCTCCATCAGTCTTCCCAAAGTGAGTGGTGGCCTAATAAGATTTCACGGATTCTTTTAACCCTTGTGAGCGGCCACCTTCGTGATGGCTCACAGACAAACAGGTGATGAATAAGAGAGGTAATTAGATCTGACTGGAGCTCAAATTTATTTCTAAATTAGCTGCGTGACCATTCAATACAATCTGCTTTGTGGAAGAAATTAATTTCCTGTCATACATGATTAGACAGCTTGTTCTGAATATTATCCTGTTAAGCAAATGACTCATTCAGCCCTCTTTGGATTTTACATGTCGTTAACAACCCTTCGCGATGCAACCAACGTCTTTGGTGTAGATTTCCTTGATGATGCTGAATATGCAAATTGTCTTGTTTTCATGTTGCCCCTGAAATACAAACATGCACCGGGTTTATTTAACGAGCCAGCAGGTTAATGACCAAAAATAGCAGCAGGTTTGCTCCTCAGATGTCGGGCTAATTTGCAGCTTGACCGCTAATCAGCAGCTAACTAACCTTTTGTCAATTAAACATCCGTAATTACACTGGTGGATAACCTCTGGGTGCTTCATAAAAAAAGCAGTTTTTTAGTCACACGCCACAGATCTGAATGAGCGCGCCATCATTCATCTTCTGCTCTGCCTGTTTCATATGTATCTTTAATATCTCCAGTTACTAAAATAGAGCCTCTATCTTTAGCTGTTCACAGTTCATCTCAGCAGACAGTGACTGCTCCTGAAATAAAGTCTCTTGTCTCTCTCAGATTCCTCCTCCTGAGGTAATGCTGCCGGGCGAAAGCGTTGATGAAGCAGCGGGACTGGAAAGAATTGACATCATCATTTTGTAGCTGATAAATAATGCCAAAATAAGATATCACAGATGTGAAACACAGAGCAGCTGCAGACTTTGAAGACGGAAAAAGTTCTATCCCGTTCATAAAATCTATGGTTTCCTTGAAGCTAAAAAGTCTTGAAAAATGCATGACGCTTGCTTATTTGCCCCCCGCATGCGCTGAAAAATCACCGCAGAGCAACAAACAACCCTTTATGTCAGAATCAGCACCATTACTGTCTGACAGCGAGCCGCACTATTAAGCTCTGAGCTTATTAAAAAAGACTGAGTGCGCCATATCTGCTGACGGCCCTGAATCATTCAGTAAAGCCTTTTTCTTTAGTGTTTGGAGACATGTGGAGGGGCAGCACCCCTGGGTGTCATCCTATGCACTTTCCGTTCTTCCTTATGTCCTGCTGCTCCATTCGAACCCATCTAATGACCTCATATATTTGTTGGACGGCTTCATCAAGTGCCACGGTGACTTAGGAGAGACTCACGAAAGAGCCGTTTCTTAGACGGATGATCAGATTGTGAACTAACATATGGTGTGAGGAGAAAGTGGTAATAATTTTGTTTCTCAAGCTTGTATTCTAAAGGTTGTTAGTGAGGATGCAACAGAGATTTTTGTGATTACGAGGCCTTTCAGTCTGAGTAGAGTGAGCAACATCGCCAATGGTTCCATTATAATACACACTGATTTGTCTCTGGAGGAGCTGCGGTTGTTTGCGCTAATTCACTAAATTTTATATTGTTATAATCAGACTGTAATCAAACAAAATGAAAATAAAAAGAATCCTACAAAAGTTTTACCAGTTCAACACGTCTGTTTTAGAGATGTACCCAGTCCAGTGTGAATGACGACATTGGTAACATCTGCTGGGGGCGATTCACAGTCGCTCCTGATCATTAAATCTAATTTATGCATCAGATTTACTGTTTATAAACGTGTCAGTTCATGAGACCAGTTCACGTTTCATCCACTGAGTATACGTCGTACAATTCAGTATACCAAACTATATTTTAAAGGTACACTGTGTATGATTTGGCGGCATCTAGTGGTGTGGTTGCAGATTGCAACCAACTGCCTCCGCTCACTCTGCCCTTTCCAAGACTGCGGTAACCTGAGCTGCCGAGTGCAAAACCGTGGTAACGCCGTTCGCCTCGCTCAGAGGTCATCCTTACCATAATAACACTACTTTAGGAGCAATGGAAGTCAGACGGCGGCTGGCGGTACCACGGTTTTGCACTCTGCAACTCACGTTAGCACAGTTTCACAAGCGCGTCGGAGAACTACAGTGGCCTTCAGGTAACGTTAAAACGTGAAAGTCTCTCTGTAGAGCCGATGTTTGGTTTATCTGTTCTGGGCTATCGTAGAAACATGTCAGAGCAACATGGCAGATACGAAGAGCTTATTCTAAGCTAACGAAAACACAATGATTCTTAGTTTCAGGTGATTATACACTAATGAAAACATAGTTATGAATTTATATTATATTTCTGCTATTAGATTCCCCGAAATGTTACACACTGTTCCTTTAAGTCTTACCAAGGACTCCTCTTTTAATCTTTCACCACAGCGGAAATGAGTAATACTAGGAGGTCTCACAGCTACTATAACATGCTTACAATTCACCCACAGCCCATCATTACTTTACAAATTCATTCATACAAACATTATTCAAACATTATTCACAATGAATAGTGTATTGCTCGGATGCAGAGGGAGGCAAGTTGGAGACCCTCGAGACTCGGTCCTCTGCAGCTTCTCAGATTAAGGAAAATTACCATTTTCTGTACAGGTTCTCTCTTTTCATACGGATGCTTTTCATATTGGTGTTTCATATACGTTGACAATCAGAGTGAAGAAGTGTCATGTATGATGAAAGATAATCTACTGTCAATCATCTTCTACATACTCTGCATGTTTGTTTGCTGTCATATGGTGGACTATCTTTAGCTCCTCTCTCACACTTACAGATTTTGATCCACAGCGTTGCTCTATTGATGGTAATGTTGGTCTGTTGACATGAATTTTTTTACATTTTGGAGCAATTTCCACCCATTACATGCATACCGTCTTTTCAAAATAAACTTCTGTCTTCACAGGAAACAACTTCGTAGGTTAAGGCAACAAAGGAACTTAGTTAGGTTTAGGAAAAGATCGTGGTTTTGGTTAAAATAATGTAAGTGGTGTAAAGTACAGAAGTAATGTGACAAATAAATCAATGACTTCTGGTTTCACACAGGACATGAACAGCGGCATCCTGGGTGAAAGTCTGGGTGTTTGTTAATCAACCCATCCACCTGACCTCGTCCCTACGCAGAGTTTGTCACTCTTTATTCTTTCTGGTTCACGATCACGTGGATTACATACAAATTGATTTTGTTGGATATATACGAATTACAGTGAATTACTTTTTGTATGTACAGCTACAAACGGTGTATAGAACAGCATGCATGGATGTAAACTCAGCTTTGTTTTTGTATAATGTCAGATATGAATGCACAGCTCGGTCGCACGAAAAGGCATATGAATGACACGATGATTTGCATGCAAAAGCGTGCAATAAGAACGCTGTTCTTGCTTTTGGTGTTTCATTTGTAGCTACGGCGTGTAGTATGTACTGACTGCAATGTAAATGCATCTGAGTAAATATGCTACGCTCAAATCTAGTAGTATAAAAAGAAAGAAAGACTGCTTATGGTGGGCGGGAGGAGAGGTGAATGAGTCCAACAAACACAACTTTAAACCAGGAGACTGGTGTTTTTGTTTTGTAAGTTACGTTAACGACGTCTTTTCCGTAATTATGTTACGTTGTTTTATACATATTCTACTTAGTTTACGTATTTACTTTAAGGCCAACCATGACATTTTTCCTAAACCTAAGTGAGTGGTCTTGTTGCCCCCTGCTGGTACTGCACCTTCATACATGCTTGTAATATTCTCGGCAAAGCACAACGTAACACTGGCACGCCATCCTCTGGTGGACGGGTGGGTCTATTACACGCTTTGGCGTGGTGCTGGGTTGGAATACACAGTGTTGTGTTGTATGTGACTTCTTATTCATTATAAAGCTAATGAAGACTTGATTAAAAAAGCAAAGTTTGGCTAACCAATAAACCTTAGACCTGTGGCCTTTTGCAGCATGTTGTTCCCTCTCTCCCCTCTCCAGTCTATCTATCCTGTATATCGAATACAGGGAAAAAGTCCAAAATATAAAAATAATCTCAAAAGAAAAAGGTTCTCATAAAGCAAAAAAGCTTCTTTTTTTAAAAAAAAACTGAAGGAGAAGCCACTTGAAAACTAAAGTTGATGACTTAATTAGCACACAAATTACATAAACTTAAATATAATGATGAGGTTAAACATGTAGTCATAGGTGATCTCTTCCTCGGGCTGCAGGAATACCATGAAAAATGTCTTATTAATAAAAGGATATTTTAATTGACAGCAAACATCCCTCCATTTCTAAACCTCCCTTTAACCGAAGCCGTGTTGTAATTTTCAACAAATAATTATCACATATAGTTAAAGTTCACACCAGAATGTGACCCTGAGGTGATCTTCCACGATCCGAGAGGTGGACGTGTTATTAATAGTGCTCGTTACGGCCTGTGTGTTCTTGGGGAGACATTTTCATTTGTCCACAGCGATGCCCCCTCTAGTGACAGTGACCTCACCCTGAATCTCATCAGCTCATACACCCCCAAGAGGATCCGGTCAAACAAAAGACATCTACCTGGAGGAGAAAAGATTCCCCCGGCCACCTGTGGTGTAAATTACACTGAATTATGCTGGTTCCAAAATGAATAAAAGTCTCAATGAGCTTGTTGTAATTATATATTCTATATTATATCAGATCCCTTTGTTCACGTTTAATTGAGAGGATGCATCATGAGTGTTTTCCTCTCCTCGTCTCTGTTTTGTAGGACTTGCTCATTATTGGTCCATTCAATGCAAAGGGTGTTATGGTGTCAAATGAGATTTGTCTCACCATAACAAGAAGTAATTGGTCCAGGCTCTCTCTGTAATTTACTCTCAGCCAGCGAGCGCTACATAGCTTTATGGTGAATAATTGCTGCTGTCTGGCTCACTACTGTTACGGGGTAACATGAGTGTGGAGCTCCTGCAGCTCAGAGGACAATGACCCACCATCGACAGGCTCCAACGCTCATCTGTTGTAATCTGCACTCATGTCTTGTTTGCAGCTAAATATCTTCTTTTTTTTTTCATTACATAAATTCAGTTATTTATATGAGAAGACGGTGCGAAAACGAGTAAATATTTGATGAAGTCATGAAAGGATTTATGCTTCTTTCTAATGCGTTCTGCCAGGATTATTATCTCCCTATAAAACTTGAATTTAAAAGTTCACTCCTGGCAAGTTTGTATTTATGAAACTCCTTAAACCACATCCCTGTCCTCTTGGTGATAAACAACGAAGGTGAATGATTCCATGATCTAATTTAATGCCCATAATGTCCCCATAGGACAAGCTCACAGCACTACGGATAACGCAGGCGCACAGACGTTTTAATAATCCGGTTCCCCCACAGAGACCACTCAGATCATCTCGCTGTATACTGATGAACTGACGGGAGTCTAGCCATCCATATGAAGGAGGAGAAATATTAAGATCATCATTAATCACCATATCTGTACCCCAAAAATAAAAATTACTTTTTCCTCCTAATGTCTACAAACCTGCCAGTTTTCTTAGTGTTTCTTTTTCATTTTTCAAAACATTTACATCCACAATATTATGCAAAAAGCAAAGAAAACACATTTGAAATCAGTTCACCAATTAGGCTATTTTGGGGACCGACATCTTAATAAAATACATCTGAGACCGAGAGAATCATTAATTATTTGTGCAGAAGCATGCTGAAGAAGTTGAGTGTGCAAACTTTTCTATATCATCATGTTAATGATACAGACTACAAATTAATTTAGATTAAGAGTGGCTAACGTTTCCTCAGAGATAGTTTTCTTTAAGAGACTGTTGTTTGCCTTTATTGGACTTTTAGTTTAGCATAAAAAGATTGAGTTTTGACATGCAGTATAGTCGACTATGCTGTAAAATCTGTCTTTTGATGCTCCTCATGTTAGTTGTTCCATAATACATCTGTCTTGTCCAGACGGAGATTAAACTGATCTGATAATCAGCGGGCAAAAAGTGAGGGAATGGTTAACAAATGCAACTGAAGGTGTGATCACATTGTTATCTCTGTGTTAAGTCTCATGAGATGCAGGGTTGGATATAAAGGTGGGAATAAATTTAAAAAGTCCAAATTATACAGGAGGTCTGGCAGGCAGGTTAACAGGTAAATCCAAAGACAGGGAACAGGAAACCAGGAACAAGCACAGGGAAAACTAGACACTAGGAAAACAAGACGCTAGAAGGGCTGGAACACTAGATGAAAAGACAAACTGGCAAAGGACAAAGAAACTAGGCTTGTATATCTAGTCAACATCTATGGTAGTGATTGAGTGATTGTGGAAGTGAGAACAGGAGGTGAGGTGACTGCAGGACTAACGAGGGTCAGGTGAGATTAATCAGTGCGAGGCTGACAATCACAAGTTGTGGAAAAAACCAAAGACTGTGAAAAATATTGACATAGTCTCCGTCACCTTTAGGTTTCTGAAGAGCCGTTGTGAAACTTGAAGCCGTCGCCATCTTGGCCGTGACGACACGGCCTAACTCCTTGGCTAATCCTGAAATGGGCAAAGAGGTGGATCGTTGGTGGAGCTGAGGCGAGGCCTGCATGATGCAGCAGGGCAGACAGCTAGCAGCTAGCGACCTGGTACGGCACCCACCTGTCACTCTAAGTGGCAACGCCTTCAGTTATGCCAAACTTTAAGCCTTAATATAATTTAAACGGGTGAGTCACATAGAAATTCACCCCCGTACAGTTGTCATGAAAGGGGAAATTAGCTATAGAGACCAAAACTGTTTTTGTACCAGACTGTAAACATGTTTATTTCTGCTGTAAAGTAGAACATTTTAACACTGGGGGTCTATGGAGACTGACTCGCTTTTGGAGCTATAGCCTCAAATGGCCATTTGATGAACTGCAGTTTTCCGCGTTTGCTTCATTTCTCAGCACCGGAGGTCGCCGCTTGGGAAGTAGCGCACAAAGACAGGAAGTGAAGTGATCTGAAACAAGAGGTGGTCAGTAACAAAACAGGAAGCACTAAACATGAGTGATATGAATACATGCACCGAAGAAAAACATAACCTCAGGAGCAGGGTGGATTACGACACTTTCCTTAAAACCATAGTTGCTCTTTTGGACAGGTTTGTATCAGATTAAAGCATCTTGGAAACTAGTACAATTAGTTCTTATAGCCTTTACAAGCACTTCACACAATGTTCCTCTCCTTATACTTTTACAATCCCTCCAAATTAACAAAATATGCCGTTTGTCCATGCCCTCTGGCATGACGGTAGGTCGACAACATTTATCTGTGTCTTCAGAAACCGCTGAAAAATATATCTGTATTATGAAGTAACAATGCCATGGTTAAGGTTTGGTTATGCTTAGGCACAAAGATGACTTGGATAGCTTTAAGGAAAGATTATGGTTTGGGTTAAAATTACTACTTCGCACTACTTACACGGTTACGGTTACAGTAATAGAAACAGAAAGTCGAAAACAGTCGTTGGGAAACAGGAAGCAAACATTTGACTCTAAAGTCCGACATTTTGTTGTCCTATCTGTCCACCCAGTATTCCTCTCTCTGTGGAGTTATTGGAAATATTTGGATCACAATCCTACGCAGCCACTGTGCACAATACACAGATACATTCTGGGTCGGGCTCGCTCGGGCACGCTTCTAACTCTTGGTGTGAGTGGTACCGGAGCAAATTTGGAGCGGGAGATAAGGCGACGCTCCAACTTTTTTTTTAAATCTACTCTGTGCTCCATCCAAAATCCTTCCACTCACGCTGCCCGAACACTCGCTTGCTCTGAATAGTAATCTTTTTCAAGATCTGGGCACAAAAAGGAATGATTGCAGGTATCTTTTGACTGAAGACATTTGGTGGTGAGTTATTTCGGTCGATACTTTAAAAGGTACCCAGCCCTAATAACAGCATCATACTACTTCCCCCTTTGCTCCTGATGGAGTCGTAACAGCAGCTAGATGCCATTTGAACGTAAACAGATGTTGTTTTTGGGGATGCTGTAATTTTCCTTGGGAGGACAGTCTTAATTATTTCCAGTTTGGATCATCCTCTCAAACAGATTGCTTGACAGAGAATCTACACCTACATTTCAGGGTAATGTAAACAGTAAAAATATAAAACGCCAACGCTTATTGAAGTCCATTCTGTATGTATTATAACATAAGTTTCTATAGAGCAGGACCTATACCTGTCTCCGGGCCACAGAGGAAACAGGCCCTCATGGTATATTGATGTCCTTGGCTCCGATCGGAGTCCTTCACTGCCTGATAGAGGTGTCCTGGTTATACATGCCTCACAAATTTTTAGCTTAGGGGTAAGATTTGAATAAAAATGTCATAACTGATTTAGTGATTCAAAATGTTCCTGTCCCGATGACGCACGCCCGTCTTTGTGCGAAATAATTTAGCAGGTTTTTCACAATAAGGTTCACCTCGGATGTGACATTGCTGCATCTCAGAAACAGCACAGTAAAACTTCATTTGGGGCAGCTGCTTGGAAATGCGATATTCGGAAATGACTTATTTTTTATGCTATATATCTTATTCAAAACTGTGATAATAACTTCCTAAATGGAACTACAGACATCAGTTTCCTGTTTCAGGAGTTAGTTTATTCCACTATACGATAAAAATAAACTAGCATCTATTTCCAGATGAACTTTGTCAAATCAGAAGGTTAAATGTGAAGGCCACCAACTGTTTGCATGGCAAGAGCTCATTTCTGTTGTTTGACAGCTGTGATTGACAGTTTTGGCATGCTCCTTAGTGTCAAAAAAAGTTATTTATGCAATGCTAACTATGGGGCAGCGGGCACACGCTTGAGACGTGGCATTCAATGTCGAGAGAAAACACGGATGCTGTGCCTCATTAGTTTGTTTCTGTATCTAAATGTTTGAAAAGTTGCTTAAAATCTTTGAATCCGGAGAGGTTAAAGAATTTGCAAATAGCAGATTTGCTAATTGTCTAAATGTGACATTGATGCTGCAGTGTTGTTCTCGAGGGTAATTAGCTCTCCCTCTGATTTTCAAGAGATTTAATTACAGCTAATTGGGCAAAGATCTAACCTTATTAATGTTCAACAACTCCTGAAACCCTGGAAAAAGTAAAATTTTCTTCTCCTATTCATGATTTGAAAATTAACAATTAAAAAATAAATGTTTAATTGTGAGCAATTTGTAGCAACGACAAAAGTGACCTGATCATATTATGCTTTTGTGCTTTTTCCCTTTCCGTTAGTGTGTTATACAGTTTTTTTGTGCATGTAAAAGGTCTGCAAAGTTACAAAGCCCAATGAAACGCGTTGCTTTAAGTCCCGCCTTTTCTTCCATAACGTGGTGATGTCACCAAGTAACGCATTTGCATAACGGCTAGTTTGGCACGCCCTCAAACAAAGCTAGTTAGAGTGGAGTAAGGCCCCATGCAGGAAGAGCGCCGGGCTTTGAAGCAAATTTTCGTAGTGGCCAAACTTCAGGGTCTGTCAAGTGATGCCATTGGGCCCCAAAAGACGTCCGAAAAATGAGCGAATCATTTTTTTTTTAGATAAATCAACTTACCAGTACGAACACTTGAATAGCCTTTATTTAAATCATTAGGTCCTAAAAGTTGCAAAATGCACTAATAGCCGAATCCAGAGTTATTTCTCTTCCTCTGTTCATGTGAATGAACCCCAGACCGAGACCGAGATGGAGCTAATAGAAACGCTACTGTGCCTGCTCTATGGGAGCAGTGGATGCGGAAGATCGCTGGAAGATCCGGGTACTTTATAACTCGGCAGTCGAGCCATTTTAGCTTCATGCGCCACTGAGCAACTCTCATAGGAATGAACTGCCTCCAATGCTGTATCCGATTCTCTTTATCCATGGAGCAGAGTCCCAAGTGTTTGTTCGGTTGACCTGGAGCCGGTATGAGAAAAGTAAAGCGTTTTTTTTTTGTTTTTTTTTTACATTAAATCATGTAAACATGTTCTAGTAGAAACCCAAGATACAAGTATACACCTGAAAAATTAGCATAATAGGTCCTCTTTAAATAAACAATGCTAGAATCACGTGTGTTGCATGTTGAAAATGCAAATCCAGAGAGGCAGAGCTGCACATCTCCCCGTGTCTGCTAATCTCTGTGACACCTCGACACTTTAATGACCAACATATCTGTCGACACGCTCGGTGTGTTCATGGTTGCCCCCGGCGATGCCTTGATATCACTTACTGTATGGATCAGGTGCTTGTGGAGCCGGATGAGCTACGGTGAATTGATGGGGGCCATGACAGTGAGAGGTGCTGGGTAATTTACTGGTGTCCATTCATTACCTTCATTAAAGTTTGATGGGCAGACACATGCTCGCGGTCTGATTCATCACGTCAATCACGGCAATGATAGGACAGTCGATTACACTCCCTCCTCCAATCAGATTCATTCATGCTGCTCTGCAGAGGACGTATGCAGGACTCATCTGTTGAATCGCTGACCCGCGTTACGTCTTTAACTTGTTAAATAAAAATCATCATAATCTGTATTTCCATATTTTTGACTTCTTGCATGTGAGCTTTAGCACTGAACTTTCATTACTTTGTTCAGTAAATGTTATCGAGTGTGTCTGAGCTGCTCCAAAACATCATCAGGTTAAGCATTTGTCTAGACGATGGAGAGCTACGGAGGTGTTCCTGCTCAGTTCAGGTAAATGGCAAAAAATGAAATCAGACGGGCAGAGTAGATATTCAACCCATACTCATCCGAACTTGTTACATACCGACACTTGATCAGGACCCCTTGGCGTCACTTTCTAACGCACTGAAGCGTGTCAAAGTACGACGCTCCACTACGGTAGGAGTAAACATGTGGTTTATGTTGTGAATTTCAACGAAGACACTTATTTAGGTTTAGGAAAAAAGATTGTGGTTTGGGCTAAAAATGCCCCGTTTGTATTAATGTTGTGAACACAAAGACAAACAACACGTTGGTTTCACATGGGCCACGAACAGCGGTCTCCAGGTTGAAAGTCCTTGCTTTGTTGTGCCGCCCCCTCCCCCCCAAACCGTCTCCGCACTTTTTAAGTCGTGGTTATACTTTCTGCGTCCATACATTTTTGTCATCAGAGGGTGGACGCATAGGCTCTGTGTGGACGTCCATGTACCAGCAATTTGTTGTGACAGCGCGTACTTGTATGTACTTGTCCGCGTGGCCACTACATGACAAGTAGTAGCATAGCGATCTACTGCGCATGTGTCCGTATTGTAGCCTACGTAGCTGTCCGTGACTGTGACCGTTTGAGATGATAACCAAGGATTTAAATACAGAACAACGAAGCGAAATAACGGCGCAACACCGCCTTGAACGGGTGGTGTGAAATGAGCAAAGCTGATGTTTAGCAGGTATATTTAACATCTTAGTTTAATGTGTTAGCATGCTAAGTATAAGGGATAATGTACGGCAAGCCGGTCATTGTTGTGAAAGAATCCTTCACGTTGGGGGTCCAGCAGCATCGCCCTGAAGGGGATTCTTTCACAACAATGACCCGCTAGCTGTACATTATCCCGCTTATTACACAGCTACTTACTGAAGAAATCAATGTTTTGACACAAAAACGGTCCGCCAGAGTCTGACATCTGAACTGCGCCCATAGCAACGGTCTGTTATACATAGCAACGGTCTGTTATAAAGAAATTAGAGACCGCAGAACGCCCATTTGACCAATCAGAATTGAGTATTCAACACAGCCGTGTAACAACATTTGCTAATTGGCACTAATTTAATAATATCTTTAATATGGAATATCATTAGTTTTGGAGTAATGGAGGGTTGTGTGTCTGTTTGGCTAATATTGCTTCCACCAATGTCAACGAGTCTTGAATATAGAGCACAATACTAGGGACAATATTTTATTCATATTTTTCCCACATTATACATACAATACAGTGGTGCTGCTGAGGTGTGGTGAGCTGGTTGTCAGGCTGAGGAGGGGAGAGCTTGATAGGAATTAAGGCTCTGTTGGTGGAAACCCCAGCAGTGTCGACCACAGGAGGCTAATTGGCCTTTGCCATTTAGCACATGGTCGGTCGAGGTGAATGGACACATTCCCCCATGTGCTTTGACTTCCAGGTTTAAAAGAGCAGAGAGCAGCGTGAGAGGAGGCAATATTTCCATACAGTGTAATTAGATGGACATGTACATATGTACTTCATCTTATTAAGCAGCGTTTGTTATCTGTTATTGCTGGGGAAATACCTCCAACAAGTTGTTTGTTTAAATATCATTAGTATCAAGGAATTATCTATAACATTCAATTAACAACCTCACAACTATAACTGTCATCACATTTTCACTCAAGTGATGCTAAATCCTGATTGATGCATGGAAATATGTGACCTATTTTCCAATTCTGCCTCTAAGTTATCAAAAAAAACAAGGACAGAAACAGAAATCTCTCATGTGAAATAACAAAATCTGTTCTAAAATGAGTGTGTCCTTGTAAGAAAGACCACATCATTCATGGTTAGACAGTGATTGAGAACAGATTGGGTTTTCAGGGGATTGGGTATTTTTCTTTTTTTTTCTACACTTATGAAATTGGTTAAACATAAAATTGGATATTGTTCAGTGTTGGCTGATGTTTCCAAATTATTTTTGGTTGTCGAATGTCCAGCAACAAGTCAATTTCTGCTCGTCACATGTCTCAAAATAAACCAAACAACTTGGTTAGGTTTAGGCAACAAAACTACTTAGGTTTAGGAAAAGATCATGGTCTGGGTAGAAATAACTATGGAGGTGGCGTTACTTAAAGTGGCAGTAGGCAGTATATTTTTAGCATCATTGGGCAAAAATACCATAATAACCTTTCAGCATATTGTAATTCAAGTGTTCTGAGAGAAAACTAGACTTCTGCACCTCCTCATGGCTCTGTTATCAGGCTTTAGAAAATCTAGCCCGTGACGGGAGACTTTGACCAATCACAGGTCATTTCATTGAGAGAGCGTTCCTATTGGCTGTGCTCCGGTCATGTGACCAGAACTTGGCGTTCCTTCACCAGATTTCACAAACTTTCTCATTTTACAGCTAAACCGTGCACTACAAGATGATTCTGAAAACATTTGAGGTGAGAAATAGGCATTAACGTAATATAATATTGATTCATATTTGATCAGCGTGGCCTAGTTTGACCGTTTGGTCGGAGTTCGCGAGTGATTGACAGCCGCCTCAGATCAGTTCTTAATGCTTGTTTTCCTCCGGTCTGTGAAATCTTGCAGATGCCGTTAGGAGCACCGGAGGACACAGAGGCACATGGTTTTTTTCAGGTTACCTGTTTCATGTACTACTGTCATGATATAGCGACCGTTTTATAAAAATAACTCCAATCTCCTCTACTTCAGCTTTAAGTATGAAAGTTACATGACAAATAATGTTTACGAGGTACGAACAGCGGATCTCCTAGTGAAAATCTGGTGGTTTATTTTTACCCCACCTGTCCACCCCATCATTCTCCCTACGCAGCTTTTATCACTCTTTATACTTCCTGGTTCACAATTACGTGGATTACATATGAATTGACTTTGTGGAATATATACGAATTACATTGCATTACTTTTTTGTAGCTATAGCGGTCTATGAAAACAGCCTGAACACTGACATGCCAATATGTACAGTCTTTAGTGGTTGCTGTCGAAACTGGCTGTGAAGTTCCTTGAGCGACCCCAAAACGAATCATCAGTCCTCGTTCAATGCAAAAAATACATTGTAATGTTAAACCAACGCTAACACATATGCAGCTTTAACAGTCTTAATGATGGATATTGTCCACATTTACTCTGTATGGTGTGTAACAACAAGGACCTCATTAGAAATAAGTATTTTAAAAACATATCCCCAAGTAAGTCGCAAGAACAATGCTTCGTGTTTTTTAATATTTCAATTCTTTTCCACCAAAATCCTCATTCTTTATTCTTGTTTTTGCAGCTGGTGTTAATGACAACCAATAACCACACAGTAGAAACCATTAGCGTCCACTGTAACGCCACTGTAGTTTGTATTAATCTCTGTAAAACCAGCCTGTATGTACTGTACATGCTTTCACAATGCACATTTCAGAGCTGTTCGGATTTGACCTGCTGGCATTTCTGGAGGCAGAGCGGGACAGATCAGCCTCCCTGCTGGGCTACAAGGATCTCACTGAGTCATGTGTGTGTGTGTGTGTGTGTGTGTGTGTGTGTGTGTGTGTGTGTGTGTGTGTGTGTGTGTGTGTGTGTGTGTGTGTGTGTGTGTGTGTGGGGACTGTAGTTTTCCCTCATTGTCACCAGTTACCACCGAGCCTGTCATCTTCAATCAGCTCACTGTGCCTGAGATCATTAAATGCTCGGTAGGTGCGAGAAGCTAAAGATCAGGAAACAAACTGTGTGTAACGATGCTGCTGTTCATGTCAAATCATAAAGGGGAAGAAATTACACAATTTCTCCACCTTCAGATAAGATTTAACAACGCAAAGCCTCTCCTGGTGAATAACCTCAAACCTCTAGTGTGCAGCGATACACTCGCCAAATAACAAACACATGATATACTAAACAAAGTCGGTTTGAAAATTGGTATCAGAACAAAATTATGCCTTCTGCACATGTGTTACTTCTCACTCTTGAGACACAACCATGCGTGATATTCTCCAAGTCTTACATCATGTATGCACTGTTACATTGTGCGGAGAGAGTGGGGGTTATGTGTTGTGTTTTAATGCTTCGTACATTTATATGGAAGTTTTCATTTGCCGTTTTAACCTTCAATTCCTCAACAGCCACATTATTTCATCCCCCGTTGCCTTATTTCATCACAGAAATCATCAATAAATGCGTTAAGGCGGTTTCTTTCTTGACATCTTCATCATTTCATCATTTACTCCAAATATCATCAAACATTCGATCAACATGAGACATGACTGCGAGTTTAGACTGAAGTCCAGATTCCCAGAGGTGACATGACGAATACGATACTTTTTAGGAAGACATTTATCCTACACATTTTGTTTTATTTTTACACAGAGAATAAAACAGCATCATAATGCCGCCATATATCCTGATGATAAAACACAACTTTTCTTGGAGGTACAAATTATTCCATTAGTTTTTTTTTTAAAACAGCTAGAAGATGCTTGGCGTCTCATTATGTGTGAAGAGGAATAGATGTCAGCCTGTTCTCTCAGAGACTAAAGTTCAAACGTCACTAACTTTAATTAATGGATCATGCTTTTTTGGATTTGCCTGGAGATAAATGCTCATCTGCAAAAACTGCCATGAACACCAACAGAAAACTAAAAAAGCAAAATAATTGTATCTACATTTTGGCCAAATCAGTACATACTAGTAGTAATGTATGCAGTTTGGAATACAGCAGACAGCTCTCTTCCACGAGAGCCAGAGGAAAGTCAGTGGACGTAACAGTTACATTAACTGTCACGGAGTTATAGATCATACATTATACAGTAGCGGTGCAAACCTTTGATAGGAATTGAGTTTCTTTCACTGTAATATATACATTTCTGTTCAGTTTTCCACATTAAAACGAGTTGACCTTTGCATTAAAAGCGATTCTAATTAGACATTTTCTTTCACTAAATTATAAACTTAAATTTGGCTAAACTTCCAACAAAAACAAAGAACGAGGTCATACAAAAGCATAAACCTTTACTGGCATATTTTGAATATAAACTGATAGAAACACGCCTCTCTTGTAATAATTAGACATTAAAATGTAATAAAAGACATTTCCCTTGCGACATTAATGCTTTCCTCGGTCAAGTATTTTGTTTCATTAAGCCGTGTTCAACCTGCCACATTTCCAGCTCATTAGCAGCTCGCTACTTCAACCTGCTGCTTAAGCTTTCAGTAAGCGTAGCACAATGGCCTCATGGGAGAATAGGTGACCAATCCGGAGGTGTTGTTGCTTATTGATGAGCACCAATTAGCATAAAGTTGCTTTCTTTCCAATTTAAACCTGTAATGTGAGGAAATATGGTATACAACCCACAAAACAAACTATAAGACAACACATGCTGTTAAATAACTTGAGTATCTTTAAGAGATTAATATTAATATCTGTGTTAAAGAACAAATCTCCTAAGTCCCATCATTACTATTCCTGCCTCCTTCCACGCTAGCTAACCTCTTCCTCAGTGTCAGGCACCTTCAAGAGATTCAACACCTCTCATAGAAGACATTTTAAGCAACCAATTAGTAAAGAAGTAGATTGCAATGATTTCCATCAAGACTGGAAAAGAAAAGGAGACACCACACAGTAAATTAACATGCATTTGCTGATGCGAAGACAGCATCATCCCGCTAAACCCACACACACACTCATCCATTCAGTCAAGGCCGACCGCCCTCTATTGATCTGGCCGCTGAAGAATGTCGTCCTTTATAGAGCTGCGCTTTCACTATTATCCATCTCAGCTGAATGGATGTATTGCAGAAACAAAGTACAGAAAATACTGTGGAAAAATAAAGTGAAAAGGTGCGCGTAGGAGGCGATGCTGTCTATATCTGTAACTGGATGGCTTGACGTCCACACAGGAATCGCTTTAAATTGTATTTTGTATATAAATAGGGTGATCAAATGTTTAAACACCCCAAACCGGGACCCTTAAGTGTTCATGCATGTGCTTATGCATGTGCTTCAGGCATTTTCATCAGGATGGGGGACAATTATTTCAGTGCTTAACACACCTACCGAGCGCACCTTTCAACACTGTGGACAGCGAAACTGCATTGTGAATTTTGTTTGTATTTGACATATCACAAATGTGTTTGTTTTGATAGTCCGCGTAAGTCCACTTAAGGAGGTAGATGGAGATGCTGTTTGTGTCCCGTGTGAAACTAAAAGTCAGCATTCATTTATTCATTTCTTAGTGTTTTTTTTACTAGACCTAACCAAGTAGTTTTTGTTGCCTAAACATAACAAAGTAGTTTTGTTGTGTTTTTGTTTTGTTTTGTTTCAGTTTGGTAGTTACTATTTTAAGCCAAAACATCACAAATATGTTTGTAATGATAGTTCACGAACGTCCTCATGGGGAGGAGGTCGGGGTGATGGATGGGTCAAACAAACACAGGACTTTCAGCCAGGAGGCCGTTGTTCGTGTCCTGTGTGAAACTAAAAGTCAACATTCACTTATTTTAATCAGGATTTTTTTTTGCCTAAACCTAATAAAGTAGTTTTGTTTCAATTTCGTAGTCATCTTAAGCCAAACCGTGATGTTTTTTTTTTTTTACATAACATCACGGTTTGGCTTAAGATGACGGCATTTATACGCCTTTTCGTGCTAACGGGCTGAATATACTGCTGAGCAGGGTCTGAAACTAACTTTTTTCACTGCCTGTCACTGTGGCTGCAACTCTGTCTCCTACAAAATTACGTTCCCATACAACTAAACTGCATTCTCAGTTATGTTTCGAGGGAAATGTATTTCCTCCCGGATTAAGTTTGCACTTTTAAATACGTGATTAATGTTGTAAATTGAAACACAGTAGTTTTGTTGCGTTTTTGTTGTTGTTTTAAATTGTATAAATGCCACGATAATGAGCAAGGCGTTTAGCGTGCAATAAGTACGGCTTTCTTGATTTCCGCGTGTCATTTGTACACCATGTATCCTGTACTGACTGCAATGTAAACGCATCCGTGTATAAATGCTACGGCAGAGTTACTAACGTAGTTTTAAAAAACAACGGACTTTTAACCAGGGCCGATGTTTGAGACCGTTGACCGGTGTTTTGCTTTGTAAGTTAGTGACGTTTGTCATGTAACGATTATCACACGTTTTTTATCGACCTTTGTGACGTGTTTTCCGTAGTTGTGTTGTGTTGTTTCTGTACGTGTTTTACTTAGCTTGCTTACTTATTTTAAGTCCAACCATGATGTTTTTCCTTACTCTAAGTGGTTTGCTTGCCTAAACCTAACAGTGGACGTTTGTGTGGCGTACACTCTGATTTGATCTAATTAACACATTAAATAATCAGCACAGTATTTTTACTTTCAAAGGAAAAGAGGAAAGATATTAGCAGTTGTTCCAACATACAGTTTACTGTAATAAGTCACTCTGCATGTTTGTGGCAAAACATGTTTGTGACTAATATATGATGTATTATTGAAGATATTGTTTTACTCTATTCACTTGCTATATATCTTAGTACCTAACTTGGGCTGGATGTGGATAATTTCCTTTTCTTCTGTCAGAAATGTTTTCCATGAGGATTCAGCCTAATAGAGACACTGCTTCATGAATTAACAGAATGTGAATAGACTGAATAAAATGTAAAAGATATTGAATACTACAGCTTGAGTCAAAGCCAAACCATGCAGGAAAAAAGAACAACTTTGAGTAGAAGTAATTAATGTGAGCAGGAGGGACTGATTAGAAAGAAAAACTGGTGGCATCTAGAGTCTTTAAATTAGTTGGGCGATCACAGAGACGGAGCTCAGGTGTGTTTAGTGATGATTAAAAAGCAACAGCTGAGCTCTCTGATCAAGGCCAGAGCTGCAGCGAATTCCCACACTGCTGGAATCTGATCAACAACAACACCTTCCTGCCAGGTTGATAACACCTAATATTTCCAAAGGGAGAGTATTCATAATTAAATAGTAAAGAAAAAAAATACAAGCTTGGCAGTCGATATCATACCTCAGACTTGTTTGAAAAAGTCTGAACTTCTGGTTTCTATGGCTACTAATATTCATCTTCCTGATAAAACATTCATAATGAGGAGTTTGAATAGTGAAAGAATGCACCGAGCAGAGCTGAATGGAAATCACACAAAGCTGGCTAAACATGATTCAGTACAAATCAATAGAAACTCAAGGTCAGCCTTTTGTCGGGTGTTGTGAATGCAAAAAGTCGATGTGCATATAGCGCGGTATTCAGAAACAAGGCTCCCATGGATCGTTGAAGTACACCACACAGTGACAGACCTCCAACCTCAGACGTAGACATTCTCTAAAGTACTGTTTCACTGAGGGGCCTTTGATGCTTCCTGAGCCACAGCTGACACCGCTGCATTTTAGTAACAAACTCAGAGCATGAGGTCAAAGGCTTTGATGCAATATGAACAGGATGCAGTTTGTGAGTCGTATCAGGCAACGGCAACATAAACCTGAAAAGAAATCTACAGATGAATTCACGTTCGGAGACAGAAATAGAAACAATCCAGGGGGAGATGGAAGATGATTTACTGAATAGATCTCTTTATTTTGTCTAAAGAAAATCTGGTGTTCACTTTCACATTTGACAAAAAGAGGTTACATATGAGGATTGTGTTATTTTGGGAGATTATAAGCTTAGAATTTGATATTAATTATAATTTTTTGCTGTAGCTCTTATGCACGAAATTGACATTCGACATTCACTTCCATCCTGACTGTATATGAGAAGTGGACGTAGTCATCGTGATGTCACCCATTGGTTTGTGGACTGCCGTTCGAAGCTTCGGGTTTGGCATTTTGTCTGTCGCCATCTTGTTTTTTTTGCAACCAGAAGTGACACGAGAGGACGGAGCTAAGTACAACCGGATGCTGTCGTTTTCAGGCAAACAAAAAGGTTCTAATTACATTTTATGAACTAAAAACACACTAAAGGGTTGAAGTTGTAAGACCAAAACACGGACAACTCTCAGACCGGACAACGGCGTGGTAGTGACCTGTAAACCACAAGGTAGCCACGCCCTAAAGCATCCCCTGCTTTATGGTCTATTTGACTCTAAATGGGACCATAATTTACTAAATGAACATCATGCTGTATTGAAGAAGACTTGAAACTAGCGATTGAGACCATAAACTCATGTTTACAATGTTTACTGAGGTAATAAATCAAGTGAGAAGTAGGCTCATTTTCTCATAGACTTCTATACAATCAGACTTCTTTTTGCAACCAGAGGAGTCGCCCCCTGCTGGCTGTTGGAGAGAATGCAAGTTTAAGGCACTTCAGCATTGGCTTCACTTTCCAGACCTGGAGGTTTCCGCCTGATAGAGTGACTAACTTGTTGACGATCTTCTGCTTATTCAAACATCACAGGCTGTTCTCATACACTGTTGGTAGCTATATATACTTACAAAAAGTAATGCACTGTAATTCATATACAACCAACGTTATCAATTCGTACGTAATCCACGTGACGTTTAACCCAAACCACAATATTTTCCTAAACCTAACCAAACCTATACCTAGTGACGTTTGTGACATCATAATTTTTCTGTTACGTTGTTACCGTACGTATTTTACGTACTTATTAAAAGCCCAACCATGATGTTTCTCTAAGTGGTTTTGTTGCCTAAACCGCAGACATTGCAGTAGTTTTGTTGCGTGGCGTACAAATGGCGTGAAAAGCCTAAAATGCGTAGAATGACCTTGTAATGTCGTGCTATTTATACACCTTCTAATGAGTCCAGGTTGACCTAAAGGACCTTGAAGTGACATTGTTTTGTCAACTGTATGTATGTGAGTGTGAACCCATTCATGGTCAGTTCATCCAAATTAAACAAAAATGTTTGTGTGATTGTTTTCAGGCTTTGGTTCTTCTGAGACATCTGCTGGCAAACCAAACACAATGAAGTGATTGGAACTCGCAAAAATGTGTCTTTATTCAGAAACAATGTGCCAGTTAATCCAACGAGACACATGTGGCACCATTTAAAAACATTAACGGTGAGTTCACTTTAAAAGAAAATCAATGTTTCCTCGATTCAGGAGACTAAATTTGTGACATTTTTCACTTCGTACCAGTAATTATTGATAAGCCCTCGAAAATAATTGCGTTCTTTTATAACGAGGATTTCTCATTTCATATCCGAGCTCTTTAATTGGAATTAGGTGTTAATGAACCGGCCCGCTTGTTAGTGCTTGTCACAATGAACCTGTTGTGTACTGAGAGGAATGTCTCCAAGAAACACACAAACCTCCCTCAGCATCATCTGGAAGTATTGACGTGTTGCCATAGAAACTACTTTCCCCTGAAATGAAAACATTTCTGAGAACACACGACATTAATGAATCCACACATATTTAACACAAAGACAATTCACAACACACACAAAGGTCCAAGGACTCTTGTACTTCACTGTGGAGATATAAATGTCAACACTTCAACATCCTCACCTTCACATTCAGCCATAAAACAGGAGATTCAGACCCACTGATTGTGCAGAAAACAAACTATACATGACGAAAACTTTTGCAGTTGTGGAAATACTCCTGCAGCGCCTCAAAGCTGCCTTGAACCATGTTGTTTTCTCTCCTCACCTTTTTACGCAGCAGCTTAATTGCTGGAAAACAAAGCGCTGTCTCTATACAGACTGTCACGGTTTGGTGTTCTCTGTGTGTCGTTTCCCACCTTACATCCTGAAAAGGCTACGCTGATTAAATTTTAGGTTTTTCAAGTTGTTTGAAAAAGGAAAACTTTCTAAAATCGTATTGATAAAAATGAAAACATAACGTTTCCTTAAATTGAGTGCCCACGTCACGTTCAGCGACATGTACATCTTGACGTCCTTGTACCAATCTCTTCTCTGATTCCCTGTTCATACTCGTGATCAAAGGCCAATAATGTGACCGGCACCTGAATATTTTATACATGTTTGTGCTTCCTCCTTGAGAACGCCCCTCGTGCATTATTCATGAGGCGAGCTCCCCATTGATTCAGCTGCTGTTTAATCTCAGCGGTGGCGCGATATTTTCCCACGTCAAAGTCACCGTCACTCCTCCTATCGGCTTCGGCTGTCACACAGAATTACCTGCTCCACCCTCCACCGTCGGCTGAGGTGAGTTCAGGGGTACGGTGGGAAGATTAGGCTCTTTCCTCAAGCAGCAACAAGTGAGACTTTCAGGGTCTGGAGAAACAAATAGTATTATGGTATTAGTTTGAGAAGGACATTGTTAGTTCTTCTTGCTGTGACTTAAGAGTCTTTATTGTGAAGGCAAGGATAGGGATAAAAAAGGTGGCCTCATACACCTTTTCGGGGACATATTTTATTGTTTTATGTATTATATTTGCGTAATTTCAATTTAAATTCTGATATTTGTGGACCTAAGGATAGATTACGAACAGGGCAACTGCCCCAGGGCCTCAGACCCTGAAGGCCAAAAGTTGTCTGTTTTGTACAGTAATTTGATTAATTACACATTAGTTTGATAATATGTGCCACTTTAACACAATAAAAACTGAAATGGTAGTGCCCTATGATATTTTTTTATAGACCACCCAGCTGTACACAAGTATTAAAATTGAAAATCTGAACAAACTACAGTGCGGAAATACTCCTTACACAATAATCAGTACTAATTACCTCCGCCAAGGCCAAAGGCCTAGGAAGGAGGTTATGTTTTCACCGGCGTTGGTTTGTTTGTTGGTTTGTCCGTTTGGACGATAACTCCAAAAGTCCGGGATGGATTTGAATGTAATTTTTTTGAGGGGTGGGGTGTGGCACAATGAACAACCCATTAGATTTTGGTGGCGATTTTTTTTTTAATAACTCTGCTCAGCCTGTGCATTAATACCACAGACATGCGCAGTGTAACTGATGACACATTCATGACGCGTCACCCTGCCTCTTTCCTTCTGCCTGCAGAGAGAGAGACAGAGAGAGAGCTGGTGGTGGTGGAGGGAGGGGGAAGGACACCTGTAGATCTCGGCGTTTTTTCACATTAAACTCGATGAAATTACAGTTGAGTTCGACCAAAGCACACTTGGTGATCGTTGGAAAGAGTAACGACGACGGTTTAGGTCGTTAGGTGAGTTTTACTTTGTTTCTGTCCAGTTTGAATGAAGTGTTTTACGCTGCTCCGCTACGTACAGCTGATCTCAACATAAACAAAAATACACGTGGCCGATGGTGCAAGCTGCACGGAGAGGGGGAGCAATCGTACTCGGGCAGCTTGGCGGAGGTCTGTGCTCTCCGAGTGCCATTCTAGTTACCCAATATTATACCATGGTCTGAATGAATAGGCTACATGATTCTGATTGGCTGCAGGTCCTGTTCAAGGACACCTACTAAGTTCCAGTGAAACTGTCTCTTCACCGTTATAAATTGATAAGTTTGCCAGCCAGACTCAAAGTCAATAACATTGTGTACGGTTGAAAAACAGTAAATATAGTTTGACAGTATGTTTAACAACAAGACTAGCTATAGCTATCCAGCCATTGCATTGTTCCCAAATCAATATGAAGATTTTCACAAAAATAGGCCATGTGTTGAGGTGCTGTTGTCTTGTTGATATGATAAATATGATAAATATAAATTAAAGGTCTTAATCTTATTTCTTTGGCAAGTGACCATTGTATAAGTGGGATAATGCCCTTTGAGACATTATACCTATACCTAATAACATAACAGTAAAATTATGCATTCAAAACTGTACTTAAAATGTTATTCTTTTACTCTGTGTACTACTTTAGTAAAGGTTCTGAATATCTTCCTCCACTACTGGCTATAATCTGACTGCATGAATAATGCTGTGACTGAGACTTAAATATGATAAATTACGTGTTTCACTCACCTACCTCATTTAGTCTGAGAGGAATCGATAACATTTCCTCTAGAGTAGTTTCTTCCTCTAACCGCTGCGGTCTGACAGTGACCACCGCACCGAGCTGCTGATGGACCTGCGAGCGTCATTAGCTCTGTGAGTACTCCCTCGCTGCCTCAGTCCTGAGCCAATCCTTAACCTTTTGGGGGTCATTATAGGCAAATGGAGACTCATTTTGATCTCATAACTAATGTCTGATATGAAATATTCAAGGAGCCGAGGCTTTGCCAATTAGCCGAGCTGTAGGCGGTCGATGATGCAGCTATGACTGCATTCACCGTGACTGGATATGTGACCGCCATCATGGCCATCTGCAAGGCTGTTTTCAGCGTCCCTGTCAGGGTGGTGAAGGAGCAAAACGTACATTTATCAAAGGTGCTGTGATTCGCTTCACTTCAACGACACTATGGCATTGTTCTGTCACACTGCAGGATTTAACATCTCAATGATTATTTACTTATAGACGAACAGCAGACAGCCGACCCAGAAATGTTTTTTCAAAGATCTGCAAGCACATAAATGTCGTGGATTAAAAAGTACAATATTTGAATGTGTTTAATCCTTTATTACTTGATTTTTTTTTTTTAAGTTTTGCTCACAAAGTAATAGTTGTTTGACTTCGTTAATCACATAGGTCTTAATTTCTAATATTAAGTGATAGTACTGTAGATGCCAAGTTGTCAGTGACCCCAGGAACACACTTAATATTTCCACAAGACGGTGAATTAGAGTATGCCCAATGACAGATTTCAGTGAGAAGCTATAGATGAACAAAAGCTAGTCTGGATGTGATCGTCGTCATCTTGGTTATTTGCAACCAGAAGTGACACGAGAGGGTGGAAGTACAACCGAATGCTGAATATTTCTTTTAAATACATTTTTAGGTGACCAAAAAGGTTGTAATTAACTTTCATGAACTGAAAACACACTATGAAAGGGTTAAAGTGGTATGATGAAAACACAGACAACTCCCAGACTCCCAGAGTAGCGACCTGTCAATCACAAGGTAGCCCCGCCCTAAAGCATCCCCTGCTTTATGGTCTATTTGACTCTAAATGGGACCATGATTTACTAAATGAACATCATGCTGTATTGAAGAAGACTTGAAACTAGCAATTGAGACCATAAACTCATGTTTACAATGTTTACTGAGGTAATAAATCAAGTGAGAAGTAGACTCATTTTCTCATAGACTTCTATACAATCAGACTTCTTTTTGCAACCAGAGGAGTCACCCCCTGCTGGCTGTTAGAGAGAATGCAAGTTCAAGGCACTTCAGCATTGGCTTCACTTCTCAGACCCGGAGGTTGCCGCCTGATAGAGAGACGCGTTGGCGATCTGCTGCTCCCACATGACAGGCTGTTCTCATACACTGTTCGTAGCTGTACTTACGACCACTATAATTTGTATATAACCAATGTAATCAATTTGTGTGTAATCCACGTGATGTTTAACCCCAACTATGATCTTTTCCTTAACCTAACCTAGTAGTTTTGTTGCCCAAACATCGCAGAGACTTGTGCAGGTGCACTGACTTGTAGGAAAATGCATGAAAAATAACAAAATAAGACATCATATGAACTGTTGAAGGACGATACGTTGCACATCAAGCAGCTGCTAAAGGCTCCACTATGTTCACTATGTTTTGGTGCTGGGAAGGTACCAAACAATGAATTTATCAGATTTCTTTTGGTGAGATTGAACAAAAGCTATAAAAGTGCAAACTGTGAAACCAGAACAAGCTGAGAGAGGACCTAAAGAGTCACCACTATCATTTCATCTATAGTTAATATGAAAATACTGATCGGAGCAGCTTTAAGTACAGCACATGAGTAAATCCTTTCCACCACTCATAAAGTTGTATACTCATCCAGGTGATCAAACATATCCTCAAAGTTTATTGGGTTTTCAATGACTCTCAAACAAGCCACACGTGCTGCACGTTGTTCATTTATTACAAACCGGAAATTTGAAAGTGTTCTCATGCTCGCTTATTATTCTGTTGACCTAAATTAGGCAAACATTGTTCGTCTAACAGCTGTGATATAAATGTAATTGCCGCTATTAGTGTCACAATGAAATATAAATACAGAGCATTGAGGGTTTCCACTAAAAGGGTTTGTTATCAGCACAAGGTGAGAGGTGACTTATGTCTCTTTGTTGTTTTTCTGTTCATTCTGGATTCAGACTCTTTCTCTGATAAGTGGAAGACAAATCCAAACTCCATATGCGTCATTCACATCCAAATATAGTTTACACGCAATACTCCGTTATAAAAAAAAGAGTATCCTGTCAATGTTGCCTCTGGTATTTCAGCAGATGAAAGAGCTGCGAGACAGAAATGTCAATGTTTACTAAATATTTCATCTGTTTGACGTGACCACGTGAATAGTCAAGCAGCGGGTATAATCTCTCTGGAGTGAAGTGTACGACCAAATTAGCAGTTTGATTTCCATATCAAACGTAGTTTCGTGGCTCAGGATTCGGCCGGGGTAACAGTAGAAAAACAGTACAAGGGAAACAGGGAAAAGACAAGTCCTTGTGTTAGTTTCCATGCGATTGATATGCAGCGTGATTCTGATGTGACGACATGAATTGAAACCCTGTTGATGTCACTTCACCTCCAGTGTGTGACATCCTGTAAAATTGTGCTTCGGAGCAATGAAACAGGTTTTATATTAAACTTAATACACGAGAGATCACACCTGTCTCTCATTCTGCATACACATAAATATACTTCCTCACTTTTTTAGGATGTTTGAGGCACTTTTCCGTCTTTAAGTATGTGTTTTTGATGGTTAAGAAATCTATTTTTCCTTTATGAAATATACAGTAGTCGTGCTGATGTCTTAGGAGAAAGTAGCTGCTTGTGACTTGAGTGCATCTTTAGTTTATTCCTTGTTGTTTTGATCTTCATGAACTTGTCCAACATCGCCTCCGTCACTGTTGTCTCACGACAGCATGAAAAAACGAACGCTTTAGTCGTCCATTCAATAGAGGATTTAATATCTGTCACTGGAAATGGTTATCAACTGAGCTCAGCTCAATATAATGACGTGCGGTCACTCGGTGAAAGCTTCATAAATGCTTAATAAGTGGGGTCGTGAAACATTAGCGTCACAGTATTGATTTCTAATGGTCTTGTTGGCTGAGTGATGTTCAGACGCTGTCAAAACAGTAATTGTTTTGTCCCAACACCTCTCGCCAAAAGTAACTGGGAATTCAATATGTATTGATTTCATATTAAAGTGTATAATAACTTCTAAATGTGTCACTGAGAGTAGATACTAACTTACACAGTGTCAGTACTTTAAAGCAGTAGTTTTTAGGTTTATCTGACTTGATTAAAGTAATTCTCTCTGCAAAGCTTTTAGTGGGTTCAGATTTATTTGGAATAGTTTAAACACCAAATATATAATCCACTTGTATTGATTAAAATCCAAGACATTTTATCTGGTTTAATGTTTTAATTAAGAAAAAAATATGTGTCTTAGTCACTGATGTTCCTATGTATTTATTTTCTTTATCTCTCTGCTACTTTGTGCTCTTCCCTCCGTCTGTCTTTTCTGTTCCTTCTTTTGGTCTTCATGTTTTATTACCCTCTATTTGAACTACATTTGCATGAAATTACCCTATAATGGTGCTAAACTTGAATCTGACACGTAAAATCAATACAATCAATCCATCCAATCACCAGAAAATGGTGGATTAATGCAACATTAATCCACTATGTTAGCTTAAAGAGCAATTTGACACCGCTTGAACATGCCCCTTCACATAGTAATACAAAAATGCATTAAAACCTAAATAGCGATTTACAAGTAAAAGATCGTCACTGCCGGCTAAGACGTTGGTCCAGAGCCGTACGACTTTGAACCGCTAGCTAATGTTGGCGAGGCTTCAGCAGGAGAGAGACAATGTTACTGCAGAGGGGATGTAGATTTTCATGAATACACTACTTTTAACTTTGTAAACCACATATGTACTCCTACTACTTTCAGTCACACGCAATCAAGAATAAAGTCATAAGTTTAAGAGGAAAAAGTCATAGTATTATGAGAATAAAGTCATAATATTATAAAGTAGTAATTTGTATGTGTTATTTCTCGTAAAGTTATGACTTTATTGTCGTAAAGTTATAACTTCATTCTCATAATATTATGACTTTTTTTTCTCGTAAAGTTAAGACTTTATTCTCATAATATTACGACTTTTATTTCTCGTAAAGTTCTGACTTTATTCTCATAATATTACGACTTTATTTTGGAAATCTCCGATTTTTTTCCCTCAATGTGGCCCTAATACTCCGTAGTACATTTGCTCTTTGGCCCTCACTGCATTAGACTTATATTCTATATACTTAGACTATAAACTGTGTTATCTTCATCACAATGCCTTTTTTGTCTAAAATGACTCTTTTGCTATTAGAGGTTGCTGACCCCTGCACTATAGTAACAATCTTAGCCTGTCTGTGGCAAAAACAAGCACTTTACAACGTTACATTGATGTTATCCCTCAATACTGGACCAATTTCAAAACATGTTGTCCCCATGAGTCACTTACACAGAAAAATACAGTCCAGGTTGAAAACTACTGAAGTTACCCTTTAAGACGAGGCCCTTCTCCACCTCTTCTTAGATCTGACATGTTTCTGTTGGATCAGTAACACTCCTGCAACATCACTTCTCACTCTCCAGCTAAACACATTGTAATCATCTCACGGATATTTCAAATATTGCCATCGGTGTTTTGCCACGAGGGAGAAAGATTTCCATTCTCCCGGCATGCTGCAGCCATAATGAGTGTGTGAGTGTGTGTGTGCAGAGTATCAGACCTGTCATTGATTGCTGACACGTTGTGGGAGCAGAGGACAGAGTCAGGCCAAAGGATAAGAAGCTGAGCTATAGTCTGAGCACAAGCTGTCAGCGAACACGGCTGACCTTATAGCAGGGAAACCTGCAGAGAAAGAGAAGCAGCCTGTGCAGCGCTTTGTTCAAGACCTTGATAGTAGCTGGGAGTTTATTTTTGTTTGTTTTTCATGTCAGGAGCCACCGAGGGATGCAACTGAGCCTGGTTGTTTTTAATTGCACTCACCACCTTAGTGAAGCTTTAAACAGGGGAGACCGGGGATGGTAGTACAGTAACACTTTCTGTTTTAGCATCAGTAACTCAGTGGTTGCTCGTGCTAGATCTCTCAAACTTTGATACATGGTACCCATAGCAGGTGGCGACTCCTCTGGTTGCAATAAGAAGTCTGATTGTATAGAAGTCTATGAGAAAATGAGCCTACTTCTTTCTTGATTTATTACCTCAGTAAACATTGTAAACATGAGTTTATGGCCTCAATCGCTAGTTTCAAGTCTTCTTCAATACAGCATGATGTTCATTTAGTAAATTATGGTCCCATTTAGAGTCAAATAGACCATAAAGCAGGGTAATCTTTAAGGTGTGGCTACCTTGTGATTGACAGGTCGAGTTGTCCGTGTTTTCGTTTTGGAACTTTAACCCTTTCACAGTGTGTTTTCAGTTCATAGAAGCTAATTGTAACATTTTGGTTGCCTAAAAATGCTCGGTTGTACTTAGCTCCACCCTCTTGTGTCACTTCCTCTAGGCATAAGTCACTGTCACAGTTGTGGCAAACATGTATTTGGCTGCCCCTGCAGGGTTTCTGGGCCCAGATCTGACTTTTTAATGAACTGTTACAACCATGCCCCCCCCCCCCCTCTTAGCAGCCATTATATAGTTAACTGTTTTAGCATGTGGGTTTAAAGTTAGCATGAATGTGAAACAGCAAATTAAAGGTAGAGTTGAGAAACTAGAAAGAGTATGCTAGATTTTAAAATTGCAAGCGAAAACAGGAACCCAGTGTTTGCCAACTCTTTTCCAATGAAAGTAGCTAGTCAGCTGCATTACCTAGCTCCAAAAGTCGCTATATCTAGCAAGAAAGTTGACAACACTGAAGGTCCATCCCTTCAGGCCTCCCTCCAAAGCCACTCCCCCAAAATCATCATTCATTCATTCATTCATTTGGGCCAAATGAAATGATTGGATGGGCTTTTACTTTTACTTTTCTGATCATAAAATCCATAATGTTGCTCACAGAGACATGCCACTTCTCCTGTGAGCTCAATAAGGAAATGGGAGTGTTCAATATCGATGACATCACCACAGCTCCTTTCTGATTGGTCAAACTGACAGTGGTACAACTAACCCGGTGTTACAACACTCCCCGGTCTCCCCTACTTTACTGTGAAGCTCATTGTGCCGTTTTTTTGCTCCTTCTCGCAAGTTGTTGGATTCAAAGATATGCTAATGCTTTCGTGTGGTTTGGAATAAATCCTGGGGTACTCTTCTCAGCCTCATGAATAAAACACACGCTAAATGGCCTAGTTATCCCTCAGACTTTGGACAATAATAGTGATGTATATTAAGACGTCGTAGCGTGTGTTGAAACAAGTTACAGCTTCACTACTTTCTTGTCTTGAAATTGCTCCCGACTCTGACTCATACATTCACACACAGTGACATATGTAGCAGTCCGTGTATGTCTCTGAGCAACCTCTTCACTGTGCTCTCCAAAGACAAACCATCTTAAATTTCATAATCCCACTGTTTGCATGTGTGAGCATGCTCCCGGTCAAGCATGAGAGAGCCAGCGCTCGCCAGACGAGTCTCTCAAAGAAAAAGCAATTTAGTTTTTTTTGATACTCGGGACCGTGATGAATGAAGTATGTTGAGAAATAAGAAACGTGAAGTTTTGATTAAAAGAGATTACGACGATAGAGCATCAGAGAGTATTAAAACATCGTAGATCATCTCGTTCTGTGCGGTTTTCAGTACGTCTGCAGTTTCTGTACTTCGTTTGCTTTGGTGAAAGCTATTTATTTCGACAAGCAACACGACTTCATGCTAAACCAAAGTTTGCATACATTTTTTTTTATAGCATGGTGGATTTATGGCACATGATTTAATACATCTGAAATCCATAACTTGTTGCAGGCTGTTGCCCTGAAGACACTGAACGCCTCACTAATAAGATTCAAAGATACACAAAAACCAAGAGAGATCAATGAAGATTTCTCTCCTCTTGAGATCATTGAAGATGCTGCTCACTTACAAAATTGTTAAAAATATGCTACTAAAGTACTTAATTATTTCTGACTACTAAGAGAAAATCATAGCTACTTTACAAGAGGTAGCTTGACAGACTTCAAACCTCTACTGGATTTCACATTTCTGCAGCAGCACAGTGGAAAAACCTGCCCACGAATCTGGAACGGAGTATTTCACAGAGCTCATTTAAAGTGGTTTTAATGAAATGGTTTCAAATGACTTCATAGCATATCCAATTACAGTTTAAATATTTAACTTTTTATGATCAAGATAATAAGAGTATGCTGATAAATCTGCCCTGCCACTTGCTATTTATATGTTAATGTCTGTACTTGCTGTCTTGTTGTGTGATGTTCATCTCGTGGTGTGATAAGTGTTATTCTAGAGGACCACAATGAAAATAAGCCTTCAGGTATTATTGTGTTTTTATCCTTGATGATTATTATGTAATGACTGCGATGCAGCAGTGTAATGTGTTCTTTTAATCATCAAATAAATTCAATCAATCAATGTCAGCCAAACTTTGAGAACAGCGAGAGAGACCTTTGCTTCAGTCAGCATCAATTACTTTGAGAAGAGGAAAAGCAAAACTTGTGTGACTGAATGAGAACGGTCATTGACGATAAAACGTGTGACGTGGTCCAAGTCCTTTAAGGGCACTTTCACAAACCAACATTTGGTCCGTTTTAACCAAACTCTGGTGCAATTCGTGTGGGCGGTTGTGAACGCAGTAATCATATTCTGGTGTGGACATAAACAAGCAGTCCGAGCCCGCTTGCGAGAGCTGGTCTTGGACCATTACCTAGCGAACCAAAACGCAGGCTGAATGTGGGCATTTGTTGAGATGGACACAGGGAAACGACAGGTTAACATGAGTGGGAAAGGACTGACCTGGACTTCAACAGAAGTCCAATGTTTGCTTGACATCTGGGCCGAAGAGAACATACAGAATATGTTAAATAAAGTCCGCTAAAATTTGTGACGTTTATAAATTCAATCGGGATTAACTTTAAAGGAATTTGCGCGCACAGAGTGCCGAGTCAAAGTGACTTCATCAGCAATATATCAAAGTCCGTGAAGATAAATTTGCTCATTCCTTCATCAAATACATTTTTTATTTGGTTCGCTTTAATTTGTGCACTGGGAAAATGAACCAGACTAAATAGAAAACGGACCAAACTCTGATTGGGACTATAACTGAACGGACAACGGCTTTTGAAAGCACCCTTATTTGCCGTAGCTTAACTAAACCTTAACCAGATCAAAAAGATCAGATCAGAAAGTAATAAAATAAACATGCTGTCGCTCTAAAATGATGCTGTTAATGTCGTCATTCACCACTTTACAATCAGCATTTTCTATATACAGAGTCTCAGATTCTTCATCCAGAAGTGTTGATTGTGTCCAGTGAGACTGAAAAGCATGCACAGATTCATTACTTTCATTTTGCTTTCCAAGACATTTCAAAAACATCCTGGTGAAAAGGGGTGAAAGGTGATTTTCTTTTTTTAAACACCTCGTGTACCGACACTTCTAAGAAAAGAGCTTAATGACAGGAGTATCTGCTTATTCCCATGCTCAGATGACGTTATATCACACTCATATTCAAACCCGAAGATGACACTTTTATGGCTGAAGCATCAAATGAAAATGTGTCCAAGTCGAATCATTTTATACACATTTTTATGAATTGTAGGCGACATGATTGGTGTCTTTGAAAACCTCAGGACGTTAGCTAGAATATAAAATGAAATTCCTGGGGTGTCAATCACACTTTTAATACAGATTATATTCATTTGATTTAAAAAAACTACTACAGTAAACTACATACAGTATGTATCTCTTCCTCAAACACTCAATTTCCCTCTAAATAAAGTTCAAACAACTACTCTCGGAGAGAACACGTGTACACTTTGTTTCCCACTCATCCTGAGAAGCTGCTACTTTTCTCTTCCTTGTTACTTGTTAGCTTAACATGTGTTTAATTGCTGATATCACAGTCACACTCCCGCATGCATTTGTTTGCTTTCTCCCCATGTGGCGGTGAGTAGGTGGAGAACGCAAATGTCACCAAAGATACAGTGTAGCGCAGATAGCACTACAAACACATACATATGCTTTGATATAACACCCACGGAAAAAGACGTACAATTTCTTTAATTTTACGATGGCTTGGATGAGAAATACCAATACCATTCAGCCCAATTTTGACCATAAGTTCTTGACATGGTGCTCTTTGTATCATAGTGCGAATGAAAAAAAAACCCCAGAATGACATTTTTGTGTCGCTCCTCACACCTTTATATCACCTTTCACCTGCCAATTTCTCCTCTGGTTTTCTGGTCTTGGGCTGTTAACACACACTGAGGCCGGGATGCACCTAGGGGAGCAGAGAGGAGATGGGAATAATAAGGCTGTGAGTCTGGTGTTGACCTGAAGCTGGAGATTCACAGCATGTGAAATGAGAAGAGACGAACCTTCACCTGTGGGTGAAAGCAGAGCAGAAAACAAGGAAACATTAGTCAGGCTTTGTCAAACGCAATTAAAGTTTGAATTCATTTTCTTTCTTTCCTCTACTTTTTCTCAATCTTGACCTTCTGCCTACACTAAAGGTGCAGTATGCTTGAAACTAACTAGTTAGTAGCAAAGCCTGGTCAGGTGGGATGGTTGTTCAAATGGGGATAACGACTAAAAAAGTCTTTCCTTAAATGCATTCATCGCGTTGCACTCATTTGTACGTGCATGATTGTACAAGAAAGGGACGGAAGTCACGTGTAAGAAGTAGGGATGTCACGGACATTTTCATATATGGGTTTTATTTCTATAAACAAAGCAAAACGACGGTGGGGGTGTAATGTAATGTAATGTAATGTAATCGGTGTATGTAAGACTGTGTAACACCAGTAACACCGACTACTGCGGCACGGCTAATAAGAGTAAAAAAAGAGAGAGATTGAGAGACATCCGGGCATACTTTCTCACCAATGCACATCTGGCCAATCGCTGCATGAAGCGGCTGTGAATGTCGGATTGTTAGTTTTGGAAAGTTCCAGAAAAGTTGTGGACGCAGCCCCTGCAATCCCGACATGGGAAAGATGAAAGGGGAGGAGTTTAATGCTGACGATTTGACACAACAATAGAGCTTTTCAAAAAACTTTGTGACGCGTGTCATTTGTCGTGTTTCCCATGTCATTTGTACGCCACGCAACAAAACTACGGTAATATCCGCAGTAAGGTTGAGGCAACAAAACCTCTTAGTTAGGTTTAGGAAAAACATCATGGTTGAAATTAAAATAAGTACGTAAACTAAGTAATATATGTACGTAAACAACATTACATAAGTATACTAACGTAACAAAACAAAACACCGGTCTCGAACACCAGTCTCCTGGTTGAAAGGCCTGTGTTTGTTGGACCCATCCACCTCCACTTCCGCCCGCCATAAGCGTTCTTTCCCGCTTTTTATTCTACATCATATTTACGTGAATATGTTTAAATTGGCGTACAAATGACATGCCAGATGTAAAGAAAGGCGTTGTTATTACACGCTAAATGCCTTGCGGATTATCGTGTCACTCATATACAGTTTAGTTTGAACGTACTTATTTGCCATAATCACAATCCTTTTCCAACCTTAACCATAGTTGGCATGCCCAGACGTTGTAGAAAGTGTTAATTTTAAAATATTCTTCATCAAAATGATCTGAAAACAGTCCGTCATTTTCAGATTTAGTTGTCTTGGCGTGCACACAGTGTCACTCTCTCTCAACAGACTGACCATAATCCTCTCGTCAGGGCAAACGTGTCTTGAAATATCTCATCTTACTTCACACATGTACTCCACCTCTTCTCAAACCTCCTGCTGTGCTCCCACGTCTTCAGCTCTCTTTGTAGTGGCTCAGCCACCCTGCCGCCTCTCTCCTCTCTCTCTTTGGCATGATGAGTGCTTTCTCTGCGTGCCCTCCTAAACCTCCAGATGCCGCAACAAGACAGAGACAGCTGTTTGAACAAATGATGAAAAAAAAAAAGGCTGAATGTGCCTTTAATCAACACTTTGCCATTTTTGTCGAAGCAGCGCTGTTTTAGTGACATCGTTTTAGGTGCACACTTTCTTTTTGTTCACTTCTTCAATGAGTTTACGGTTCATTCACATCATTTGAGCATTCATAATGTTGCAGACAACTGCATTGTGTGAGCTGAAGCTAAATTTAGAGTGTTAATTAACCGAGCTCTCACTCCTGCTCTGGTTGTTCTTGCAGTTTGATTTGTTGTCACCCGGCGCAGACGCCTCCCTCGTGCTCCGCCGACGATCGTGCATTTAAATATCCGAATGTCTGTAACGTAATACAGATTCAGTTCAAAATAGATCTGTCATAAAGTGTTATGCCTATCATCATTACTATTTGCTTTTATTATGTAGTGTACAATAAAAACAACATCTACTACTGACTGAATATAAGACTCCTGCACAATGTCTTACTTTTTAATTGAAGAACTGAAGATAATAAACTCACCAACACATTTTTTTGTTTTGTTCTGTTTTTCACCGTGGCATGGGGGTGTATTGATTAATTGTTGCTTAGCAACAATTTGTCCTAGCCATCTGGTGGCTAACCACCCTGTCAGCGTCCCATATCCCATCAAAGCTGGACCAAGTTAATTAACTAAAGACCAAATATCAGGGCCATAGTCTGGTATTTTTTGCACTTGTTCAAGTAAGTAATTGGTAAACATCTATGAATTTATTAACTACAGTTAGAACATTACATGATGACTTGGACATTAGATCAACTGGGATGATCACTTAGCTATTACCAAAGCGTTCAGCCATATCTCACAGCCTTCTTCAGCAGGTGAAAGTTGCTCAAGTGACCTCAGTACATGACTGAACATTAGCAGCTAAAGAGCCAGATATTTCCCTCAGGAGCTGGTGGAGACCAAAACAGAGCTAAAATGAATAAGCACATCGCAAATTAATCCCACATTGTTTTTTATATGTTCAAAATGTACCTTAAAGGGAGATTTGTCAAGTATTTAATACTCTTATCAACATGGGAGTGGACAAATATGCTCCTATATGCAAATGTATGTATGTATGTATTAATGGAAATCAATTAACAACAAAGAACAATGACAAATATTATCCAGAAACCCTCACAGGTACTGCATTTAGCATAAACAAATATGCTCAAATCATAACATGGCAAACTGCAGCCCAACAGGCAACAGCAGCTGTCAGTGTGTCAGTGTGCTGACTTGACTATGACTTGCCCCATAATAATTTTTCAGTAAACCCCTCTCACAGTGGGTCGCTCTCTTTTTCCCTTTCTTCTCTTATCGTTGCACTAAGTTGCAGGATGTGCTTTGTCACTACTTGATCTCTTTCTCCTCCCCAAGAGATACCGAGCAGATACAACATTGTCTGTCTCCATCTCTGTGTGCATGTTAGTAGCATCTGTTCCATCTCTGCTGGTTTATTGGTTGATGAGTAAACAGACAGTCACCAGATTTGTCTTGGCTGTGTGATATCGATGACAAATCTGGCAACCCCCGAGGCGCTTGTTATCATCTGTCTGCTAGTGAATTGTTATGGGGATCATTCATCCATACAGTACTTCTGTGCATCTACTCTACTCTAAGATAACTACAGTATTCATGGAAGGAGATTTTCAAAGGAGCTGAGAATAAGATGGTTTGACAGTGTAGGACGTATGTGGCTCTAAAGCAGCTAAATTTAGAGCAACAGAAATGATCTCTCTTCACCTCGAGACTGCAAAACATCTGAATATGCAACATTTAATATTTTACATGCCAAAGTTAAAGTGGCAGCAGATTATTCCTATGACAGACACTTCCTTTTTTTTAAGTTTCTGCATCAGCTGAAAAACCTGACAACATCTGGAGCACCCGAGAGGAACACAATGTTCCTCACATGGACTAGAATAATGTTTGATTTACACTGTATGTCTCATCTTTTAATGAGTCACATGTAGATCACAGTATCACAACTTCTAACTCAACTGCAAAGAAACTGAGACTGAGTTCTTAGATGATGTTATTTTTATCTTTCAGTGTCGTAATGAAACATACAGTATATACTCATTTAGTCACATCAAGTTCATACAGCATTACACTATTGTTTGCATAATGGATTGTGAAAATATGACGTTTCTTTACTTGTGGCAGAAGACAAAATGCGTAATAAACTTCAAGTCGAAATACACGTTTATTTGACAAAATGTAAATTACAATAACAGAACCTTATGTGTTTCTAACTTTATGCTCATTTTTGGTAACTGAAATATGTGAAGACATGAAGAACAAGTCTGATTCTATCTTCTGTCTTTTTGAGAGATTTTTATAAACAAACTTTGTACAAATACATTAAAATGAATCTGCTTTATTGCAGCTGCAAATACAACTACTCTTGTCATTTGTATTTACCTACCAAATAACTTATACCACAAAATTTAGTTTTTTTCTCGTGTGTTGTTTAGAGTGCTTCATCTCCAACCCTGTCTCTCACAAAGTTACGTTCCCGTTCCACTACACTGCATAACCAAAATACCATTTCAGGGAAACATATTTTCTCCCGGAATACAGTCGCAGTTTTAAATAGTTAATTAATAAAAATGTTAGAATTAATTAACACATGATTAATGTTGCAAATTGAAACAAAACTACTGAGTTAGGTTTAGTATAAAAACATCATGGTTTGGCTTAAAATGACTACTCAAGGTTGCTCGATATACTACGTAACCTGCTCTGTGTGTTGCTCGTCGTACTACTACTACAAAATATGTTTCCTTCCAAGCATAATTGAGAATGCAATTTAGTTGTATGGGAGCGTAATTTTTGTCATCTCAAGAGTAAAAGACAACAACAACAACAACAACAACAACAACAACATATACAGTATATCTTTATATCCTGATGAGTGATCTATTATTGAGCCACTGATATTATGGTGTCACTATATCACCTATATAAATTATATTGTTCTGTTGATTGGTTTGTATATTGAGTTTTGTGTCATGTTTTTTATAATTGTCTTTTCATCAATCTTATTGTTTCTTATGTTTTTTATTCATCAGATTTATCATTTTATTGTCCACAAAGCTCAAAGAAGGAGCAATTTCCATTTTTCAAACTCGAGATAACATTTTTCCACAGTGGTATCGTACTTCCGAAGTGGTTTAACATCCCTCTCTATCTCCGTGTTAGGGCTCTTCTACCAAAATCTCTGAAATGGCAATTTTTAAGTCATTTTGTGAGCAATAACAACGCCATTGTTGCTTTTGGCATGTCATTATACGCCGTGTAGTCTGTACTGACTGCAGTGCAAACGCATCCATGAGAATATGATACGCTCAGAGCTAGTGACGTAGAAAGGCCGCTTATGGTGGGTGCGAGGGAAGGTGGACGGGTCAAACAAACACAGGACTTTCAACCAGGAGACCGGAGTGTTGTTAAGACATTTCGAACATTAGTGACGTTTGTGACGTGTTTTTACGTTATGTTACATTGTTTACGTACATAATTTACTTAGTTTAAGTACTAAGTTGAAGCCCATCCATGATGTTTTTCCTAAACCTAACTGCGTTACCGTAGTTGTGTTGCCTACACTTAACCCCGACAGTTTAACAGTAACGACGTTGCATTAAATGACGAAATCATGACACGCAGAATGTCCTTAAAATGTTATGCTATTTACACGCCTTCCCATGAGATCAGGTTGCAAAAACACAGATTTCAGTTCCAAATAATGATTAGAAAAGTATTACAAAAGAATCAAAATATCTACTTCGTCTGATGTTACGGCTCAGGGTCATTATAGTGACAACTTTGTACAGGTTCAGTGTACAGTAGGTGTCGATTTGAAATGTTTTGAAACAGAAGTCTCAAAGGAGTTTTACTGTCAGCCAGGTCAAGTCAACATCCGTCCCCCTCCGGTCTCCACAAAAAAACACACACACACTGAAAAACACACATGTATCAGTGATGTGTTATTTATGGACTAAGCAGATATACTTCACCTCTTCGTCTTCCACCGAATCCTCAGGAGACCGTGGGTGTTTCACTGTTCTGCTAGTTTTGTCCTGTTAATAGAGGTTCATTAAAATCCAATTGCTATGTTTTGATGTGTTTTTGTTTTCTGCATCTAACGAGCACAATTAAAATGTATTCAGTGATTCAATGCTATTGTCTCTGTGGACCTTTAAAGCGTTTTGGCCAAAAATACTAATTAGTGTCAGATTTACACTGTAGATTAATTTACTGTTTTTTTTCCACACACACACAGACAGGCTCCGGTCTCTCTAATGAGGCCTGTCTGGAGAGGGAGAGAAGAGAGGGAGTACAGGTGGCAGCTCTCTAATTATGTCCCCAGTGGATGACTACATTACCCAGGTACCCCAGGCCTCTGACAGGTGGGTGGGTGGATTGGAGATGGACCATCACTGGGATGAATGACAATCTTAATGAATCATTCTCTCAGTTATCCCATTAGGGAAGAGAGTGGGCCAACGTTTCCCATTAATTACAGTAGTGCACTTTTGTTCTCTACACAGTAGAAGTGAAATCACTCTGAATTACCTGACTAGACTTTTACTAAAAGACTTATGACTTATACTGCAGCCAGCCACCAGGTGGCGATCGAGATGTTGTGGCTTCACTTTTGGGGAGCCGTCATGTCGTCTGTCTTTACATACAGTCTTTGGTGCATGCAGTTTAAATTACAGTTGATAGCTAACACTAATATGGGCTTGTTGGAAAAAGGGGAAAAAACATATTGTATCGACATTCATAGGCTATACAGGCAGTGACGTGCTGCATTCGTTGCCACACCACAGAATAGCTTAATGTCTCATGAGAATCAATGCTAAAATTAGCAAGCTAGTTAGCCGAGCTTCCAGGTGGAATACAAACTTAACAGCAAGATGTGGAACGATGTGTAAATTGCTCACTCTACATAACCACCAGCAGGGAGAAAAACACTATTATGACGTGCTGATTTATTCGCCAAGTTTGTTTCTATTGCACTTTGTTGCATATTGCTTTCATCGGTAAACCAACTTTTCCACCTCAGCCAAGCCTGATTTAACTTTTTTTGCGAATTTTCTTCATTTCCACTCAGGTTTTTTTAATGTGTACATGCTTAAAAACAGGTGGAATGAAACCCACCTACAGCTCTCCAAATGTGTCAGATTTTATCCTCTTTTAAAAAAATGGAAAATAATTTTAATATTTTTTTTAAAGAATCTTTTGGCTGTTTTTACCTTTATTTGATAGACGGGACTTATAGACTGTAAAGGGGAGAGAGAGGGGACGACATGCAGGGAAGAGCCACGGGTTGAATTTGAACCAGTCAATATAATTTAGGCCTATATTTCATGTCACAAAAAGTAAATTCAGTTCAACTTTAAACACCTTAAATGAATACTCCTTGTCGAAAACTTCGTGCGTATTTTTCCACTACTGGATTGCAATCTCAATATTCCCTCCATTCCCTCATCCCTGGACTCTAAACAGTAGGCCGAAGCTTCCTTGGCAGTGATTTGTGTGGAGGGAGTCAGGTCCCATCTGTTCCCTGTCCACGGGGGATGTAGGGTTAGCCAGCCAGCCAGTCTCCACCACCACCACCTCACTCTCCCCCCTCACATCTCCACTCCCCCTCAACACCCAGAGAGAGGATAATGAGAACAGGGAGAGGGTGCACCGCACATCGCCGGGCAGCATGCGTGTCTGAGCTCCCGCCTCGTCACGTCTCGTCTCCTCACCCGTCACGTCATACAGACTCGGAGGCCTCAGCTGGTCGCATGTGATCAGAGCGACCGAGAGGTATTCTTCAAATGTAGATAAGCGGTTTGACGTGTGTCCCACTGACTGTCGCTTCCATGATACTCTCTCTTCAATCTTAATAAGGAAAGTTAAAGTTACATCTCCTCTCTCGTACACTTCCAAAGCCTCCGAGACTATTTCCCTCATAGCAGCTGTCAATCATGACATCTCACCCCCTTTTTATAGCATCAAATAACTATCTAACCGTTGACTACCATTCATATTTTTTCCAAAATAAGGTCCCATAGTGGTCCACCAGAAGGGGAGGAACTTCGCCTCTCTATATTAGAGGAAGAGCATAAGTATCAGAGATGAATATCTCAAAACAAGCAGAAATAAAACCCAAACTACCTGCAGAGCTAGAGACAGTGTAGGTGAGAAAATATGCCTTTTAGGAATTTGAGTGAATTGATCCGTTAATAATCAACTCTGCTGTTTTTCTTTGTTCACATTTCAATTCACAAAACAAATCTTGTGCTACAAACCTTTAGCTATTATAAAGTAAGGTGGTCCCAGAGCTAATTTTAGTTTGGCAGTCAGTATTAACACTTTGCAAAGAAGGAACTTTGTACTTCGATATCCTGCAGCTCACTGTTAAACATTCAGTGGTACGAATGCAAGCAGGCCAAAACACAGCTTGAAATATTTCATTGAAATATTTGATTAAAAGTGGAATCTGGCAAATGGTGCAGCTCTTAAATTTAGTTATTTTTATCCACTTCTTCAGAGACAGTGACTCAGAGCAAGATGTCGAACTCAATACTTTGTAAGTGTCATCATCTTTTTCTGTAACAGAGAATCAATCAGTTGTTTCTCCCCTGACAGCAGCTTGGACGAGCCTTTCTGTAAACACCGTCTGAGCTGTGACTAAGAGGCCACCGTGATTTGTGTCTCGCCCCTCCCAGATGACGTCTTTTATTCCCTTTCCTGCACCTCTCGGCCCGCTTAGCTCTGACAAATGTTAATTCTTTATTCGGAGTTAGACTGAGCATTAAGTCATTTATTTTAGCTTGTTTAAAACCAGCTCGTTGTCTGGCCTGCAGCGATGCAGCCAGAGGCCGGAGGCTTAAAATTTCACGACTCAACAGTGTGACCAGATGTTCCGGTGACTGTCTCACGTTTGCAGCTTCGGCATCTCACTCTCCGCCGGCCGGAAGATGCTGAGACACACCCACACATGCACACAAGCCGAGGAAAACTCCTGATGGGCTCTCGCTGTCGTGAAATGAAATTCCCCTCACTCCGCCTGCAGAACACAATGTGCTTAGATTTGCATGCGTGAATGAAAGCGTGTTCCCCCCTCGTACGCCCTCTGAATACTCAATAATATTGTATTCTCATTCTTTTCACCCTCTGTGAGATTAGTGTTATACAAAAAAAAGCCACTGCACATATATTTGTCTAATTTTTCAATATCTCATCCTGTTCTGTGCCGCATTTATGTTTGCAGTGTTTGGTTGATTGCTTGCCCTCACATAATCACATTAAACAAAAAGGCAAAATAGCCAGAAAACAGCCTGACTCGTTCCCTGAGGACAGAGTGAAATTAAGAGTGTGTGGAGGGTGAACATGGTCTTTGTTATGGGACCCGGGTCACACTTTCATTATAATATTGCATCAGACAGAAAATGGACTCAGGTCAGCTTGGCACTGAGACTCTTTACAGGATATTATTTACAAAATAAAAAACAGTATGTGAGAGTTCAGTACAGCATTTGAGTGTTAATTTGTACTTTGGAGTTCAGACATCATATCATATGAAACTATAAAACCTAAGGAATCCATTGGTACCAGCCATGTCATACTAGCTTGTCGGGAAGGAGGCTAAATAACGCTCCGAACTTAGGCTAAATTGTGGCAAGGAAAAACTGTCATGGCCATTTTCAAAGGGGTCCCTTGACCTCTGACCTCTAGATATATGAATGAAAATGTGTTCTATGGGTACCCATGAGTCTCCCCTTTGCTGACATGCCCACTTTATGATAATCATATGCAGTTTGGGGGCAAGTCATAGTCAAGTCAGCGCACTGACACACTGACAGCTGTTGTTGCCTGTTGGGCTGCAGTTTGCCATGTTATGATCTGAGCATATGTTTTATGCTAAATGCAGTACCTGTGAGGGTTTCTGGACAATATTTGTCATTGTTTTGTGTTGTTAATTGATTTCCAATAATACATATATACATACATTTTCATAAAGCAAATATATTTGCCCACTCCCATGTTGATAAGAGTATTAAATACTTGACAAATCTCCCTTTAAGGTACATTTTGAACAAATTAAAAATGTGTGATTAATTTGCGATTCAATATTTTAATTGATTGACAGCACCAATATCTATACATATAATTTTATTGGACATTTTTTATTCTATTCTAAGACTTTTTGTGTCTAATTATAAAAAAAAATAGGTGGACATTCTGTCACGATTTAAGCTTCCTCTTAATTTTCACATTTTCTGCACATTATTCCAGCCTGCCAGTGCCAACATCTCCTCTCATTAAAGACCTTGACATTCCCTCCCAGAGCAGCAGTAATCCTCAGACCTTCCTGATGTCACCTGATCATCACCTGCCTGCACACCTGCCTCCTTGGCGCTAATTAATCACATAGTATATATACTGGTCTACCAGCTCACTAGCCTTGCCAGTCAGTCAATTATGTGCCTTATAACGAGAGTTGCAGCCTCTGTTCTGCATGACTGCTAATGATCTCTACCTGTTAGTTTTTGGCTTCAAACTTAAACCAGAACTGTCAAGTTCACTTGGTAAAGCTAATTGGGGGGAAATAATGAGCTTTAATCAAAGACACAAGCTGTTCTTTTGGAGTTTGTGGGTTGATCCTGCACAGGTTAACATCATACAGTCTGGTTTAGATGTGCTCATGTCTTCACATACAGATGCAGTTATATTAGTGTAGACAACACTGTTGGTTTTATTTTTTTAAAGAATAAACAAAAAATGTTCAATACCTTCATTGGACTACCCTTTTTAGCATGTTGTGTATGTCCACAATACACTATAAATATCTACTAAATTCGCTGTAGTAGAATTTAAAGGTGCTAAATTTGAAATTCAGAGCATTAATACAGCAACAAACAACTATTTGCTATGTAAAGATATAGAGGAGCAATGTCTACCTGAGCAGAGAATGAAGTCACACTCCCTCTGTGTGTGTTCGGCACAGTCGCACAGATGTGTGTGAAACAGTCACAAAATGTAATGTATTGATTCGTGTACATAGACACAAATTTTTCAATGTAGTCGAGACAACTTAAAAAAAGAACGGAAGGAGGAGTTTCGCAAACGCAAAGTTCCCATAATGAATGTATTTCTGGTTGATTTGCATAATTTAATCTAATGTAATTTAGCACTTTTAATAACACGTAAAAGCCTCCTGTTAAGATTTGAATTATGCTTCATGACTCTCGCCTGTAATATTAATAGTATGCAGGTGTCTTGAGTTGTGTAAATTGCAGCATTAAAGGTGCTGTTGAAAATTCTCCACGTTCACTATCCCTATGCTTTGCTTTTTTTAATGTGAGAGGTTTATGAATAATGCAACGGGTCAGTGTGAAAGAGGTGTAAATTTATTTTTTCTGCTAGTGTGAGAGCTGCTCGGGGTTAATTAATTCACACTCATTCATTTATTTACACCACCACCTCCCCCTGGTTGTCACACACCTGCACCTTCCTGCACGCCTACTCTCCTGCGCACTCACACAATATAGGATGTAAACACACCCAGAGGTCAGAGGGGCAGCGGAGACACAGGAGAAATGGAGGAGTGAAGCATTGAGTCACTCTCCACCTCCAGTCTCTCTGCGTCCTGCTGCTCCTTCGTACCTGATGGGGACGCCTGACTGTTTGACGTGTGTGACAGTGGTACAGAGAACACCACACCCTGCAGTTCTGATCTGGTCTAATCGCGGACCCACCGCCGCGCTCTCCCGCCGATCCACATCCTGTCACCTGCAGGGGAAAAGGTCAATCCAGGTAACATCACAGCTCACAAGGCAGGTAACTCACGATTATCTGTACCGTCCCAAACAAACATGGCTGCAGCGACACTCTGCGACACTCCGCCCACTTTCTTCTCCCCTCTCGGTGCATGTTTCAAACCCACGCCTTCGTATGGAGCTGCACGCTGCAGGCTTGAAGCCAAGAGGCAGCCACAACAGCTGAGTGTTGTGAATGGAGTTCCTCTAATTGCATCTGTAACACAGCACATTTATGGTTCAAAAAGGATGTTAAGGAGAAACCCTGTCTCCTACAAAATTACGTTCCCATACAACTAAACTGCATCTTAAGTTACGTTTCGAGGGAAACATTTTCTCCTGGATTACGGTCACAGTTTCAAACAGTTTTAAACACGTGGTTAATGTTGTAAATTGAAACAAAACAAAAAAACGCAACAACACTTCTTCTTTTTTTTAGGTTTATGCAACATGACTCGTTAGGTTTAGTAAAAAAATCATGGTTTGGCTCAAAATGACTACGAAATTGAGACAATACAAAACAAAAAAGCAACAAAAGGTTAGGTTGGTAAAAAAACGTAATGGTTTGGCTTAAAGCATTATTAAGCTATACGTAAATTAAAACAAGTAAATGTTTTAGTTTGGGACATGAACAACAGTGGGAGTTGTGTGTTTGACCCACCCATCCACCCTGACCTCCTCCCTCCTTGGACTTCCGCGGACTATCATTAAAACAGTATTTGTGATACCTCAAAACGTAATTCACATTGCATTTTCTTTGTATAGGAACGTAACTTTTAGGAGACAGAGCTGTAGGGAGGGAGCTAATATAAGGAGGGTTCTGTTAAAAAGTGAAATTTGAAACTGTAGTCAGTATAGAGAAGAAATCTACTGCACAATGTCTTTTTTTTTCAAACAAATAAGAAACTTTTTTGATCTCATGCAGGGAAATTGACGCATCACAACAGAAGTACAAGAACAGATGCGTCAAATAGATAAGTAAAGTTTAAAAAAAGCACAATATTATATATATTATAATCTACCATGTGCAAAATGAAGCATGAATAAACAAAAATAAAAAGGTATACTAGTGTATAAAGTGTACACTAAAGTAAAATGTAAATAAGTTCCACCTAGATGTGTGCAACAATGGTGTTGGTGTTAAACAATACATTCATACTCGATCTCTGCATCCATCCATTCCAACTCCAATGAATTACATTAATACACAACTATTTCCTTTTACTCTGCAACTCACTGGTCCAAAGGCATCTTTAAAATAGACACAAGTTTGACCAATCAACATGCTTGTCGACATAATACGACCACATGAAGTACTTTACTCATACCCAGGAGTGAGAATCAACTCACTCTGCTTTTATCTTTCTCGCTGACACACTAATCATTTGCTATTTAGCTCCGTTGTCTTTGGTGTTATCATAAATGTCCTCATAATCAGAGCTCATAGCACAATTGTTGATCAAGGAGGTGCTTGTGTTTTTTTTTAAGTAGGTCCCATTATGAAATAAATGAAGTAAAGTGTTTTTCTTTCTTTTGCCCTCTTTTGTGACAAAAGAAATCTAAGTTAAGCCTCCTGACACCAAACTACAATAATCCAGAGAACAATATGACAATGTTTGTTTGCTCCAATCGCACCTCGACCTTTGAGTTAAGTTTTAAATTACACTCAGCACAGGAGTTTTTATTCAAACAATGTCTATGCGTCTAGACCGGATATGTGTTTCCCACTTCTAGCCAAAATAGTGTTAAAATTGGTTAAATGTAGTTTTCGCCCACACAACTTGTGAGATGCATGATCATGTTAGCAAAGTCAACTACAAAAACAAACTGAGAGTAGTCTCATTTCATTGACAGGGTCAACCGGTGTTTGGAACACACCAAGTCTCGCAACTCGCCGTCAGAAACACAGGCCCAAGCAGGATTATATTATCCATATAATGTTGTGTAAATACCACAACATTATATGGATATTCCGTGTGTCATGACTACACATTTTAGCCTTTTTCACGTGTCATTTGTTTAGGCAAGAAAGTCACTTAGTTTTAGGAAAAACGGCATGGGTGGGCTTGAAATAAGTAAGTAAAATACGTACAGAAACAACGTAACACAACCACAGAAAACACGTCGCTGACATAACTTACAAAACAAAACACCAGTCAAAAACGGTCTTGAACACTTGTCTCTACATTTTTAGCGTGGCTAAACGTGTAAGCTCCATTTATTTTCTAGTGGATACTTGTATTTTGGGTTTCTACTAGAACATGTTTACATACTTTTCTCACACCTCTTTCCACCCTCTGTCTGATTGGTCAGCTGGTCCACCGTTGTGATTGGTCAACCAAACCAAACTCTTTGGACTCCAGCTCTGCTCTAACTAGCTTTGTTTGAGGGCGTGCCAAACTAGCCGTTATGCAAATGTGTTACTTGGTGACATCACTACGTTATGAAAGAAAAGGCGGGACTTCAAGCGAGGCGTTTTAGGCAGTTCAGGAGCAGTGTTTCTCCCTTTGGCGTGGACTTTGGGCTTTATAACTTTGCAGACCTTTTACATGCACAAAAACTATACAACACACTAAATGAAAGGGGGAAAAGCACAATAGGGGCTCTTTAATGCCTTTTTTTCTATGGAGATTGAAGTTATCTTGGAGATTGCAATGCCTGCACATTTTACAGTTTAATGACAAAGCATTAATATCTCAAACAAACACCACATAATGAGGCTTTAATATAACGGATAGGGTCGCTAATCTTTGGATGAAAAGTCACAAGGTTAATCTAATATGAAAGGCAATATTTCCTCCTGCTTCTACAGAGGTGAGAGGTGCTAAAATGAAAAAAAAAACAATATAATACGAAACATTATGACTCAGTAAATATGCAACCTTGTGTGGGTTGAGGAAATTTAAAAAAAGGGAGAAGGTGTTTTTAATGACAATCATGGCTACATCCCTGAGCTCCCTGAGAAGTGTGAAGGCATTTAGATTGAGAGTGAGGTGGTAAAAGGACAGAAAGGGCAGCTGGGTGACGGCTCAGATGAGATTCCAGTGTGGTCGAGGCTATTGATACCGTGGTTCTCCCCAAGGAAAAGGTATGAGAGGTTTAATTCACAGAGCCTTCTCATGACAGAGATGGGGATAGGGGGTATAAGAGCCGGAGAAAATGAGACACCTCGAATAAAAAATAAAAATTGCCTGAGCTCATAAAAGCGGTTTTATTTGGAGATGTGGTGCTATGCTCCGATGACAAAGTGTTAATTTTAGGGCTGTCCATTCAAATATTTAATCGCACATTTTTTTTACAACAAAAAACAATGATAAATATTGTCCAGAAACCCTCACAGGTACTGCATTTAGCATAGAAAATATGCTCAAATCATAACATGGCAAACTGCAGCCCAACGACAACAACAGCTGTCAGTGTGTCAGTGTGCTGACTTGACTATGACTTGCCCGAAACTGCATGTGATTATCATAAAGTGGGCATGTCTGTAAAGGGGAGACTCGTGGGTACCCATAGAACCCATTTTCATTCACATATCTTGAGGTCAGAGGTCAAGGGACCCCTTTGAAAATGGCCATGCCATGTGTTATGGAGTGTTATTTAGCCTCCTTCACGACAAGCTAGCATGACATGGTTGGTACCAATGGATTCATTAGGTTTTTCTAGTTTTATATGATGCCATATTCTAGCTTGATGGATGGATCTTGTTTTTCTGATAAAAGAAGTAAGAAAAGGAAAAGTCCACTGCCTTAAGCCTATAAAGAGCATCTCTCAAAGAATCAGTCCATAATAACTATAAGCTTTTGTCTTCTTCTCTCTTAAAATAAAAGACTGTTGTTTGGTGAATTTATAATGAACACATGTGAGCAAACATATTTGCTGTATAATAAAGTCATATAATGTGTTTTTTATTGCCATCAAACAGCCAAGCTTATCGATGTCTGATCATCTCCCACTGAAGTCTGTTTAATGATCTCCGCTGCTCTCATCCTGCTACGACCCGTCTGTCAAAATTCAATTAATTTGTCAGAGGTTATTCGCCTGTCAGTGCACGGCATTTTAATAAAGCTGGAGTGACTCTGATAAGACCTCGCTTTAATTGACGGCAAGCAAGCAATAAAGCCGGCTTTATTTATTCCCTCCCTTTATTTAGTCTCTTACAGTCGAGGATTCTCCGGTGCAGATTGATCAGTGAGTTTGTACGGAGAGTTTTCAGCAAGTGCTCTTATGTGAACTCTCCTCCGGGTTTTTTAGAAAAGGACAGTGGCATCCCAACGCTGGGACTGGTCTTCCCTCGTACGTGCCGTCTCTGTCAGGCTGGTATTCTGAGCTGACACGTCTCTTTCCCATCAAAGCAGCACATCTGGCCCTCCTGGAGCTGGACTCAAATGTCACCCAGAGCCCCCTACAGAGGGATGCCAGCCACACCACCAGAAATCGAAGCATTTGAGTGTCATTCTTGTGTCGCTGCCCACTGTGATGCCCATGGGTTACTCCCTCGATGTCCTTTTAAGAACAGGGTTTTCATGATTCAAACTATGTCTATTTCATGAATAAGCATCACTTTTGAGATTTAACGGTATCAGAAATGGAGCAACAGATTCAGCGTGATAGTTTACACTGGAAACATTGCGTGTTTATGATTGCACACATACTGCTGCCCAGACCTTCTCTGTCATGTGTGTCTCATGATTTCATTGGCTTTCAAGTGGATGTTACATAATAATAAACCCGTCCCCACACCCAGAACACACACACACACACACACACGTGCACGTACAGTTTATAATCTCTGGTGAGATTGCACACAACTCATTTATAGTTAGCACATTTATAAGATATTTATAGGAGGTCAATATTTATGATGTGCAGACAATGATAACAAGTTCACTGTCTATGCAGACCCTCAATTAAGTGTAAACAGAACTGGTTGTGTGTCCGTTAATGGACTATATCTGTGCCTATATAGACATATGCAACCTATGATGAGCAGTCAATTTTCAGTGGTGGAAGAAGTACTCAGTTCCTTCATTTAAAGGACCAGTGCGAAACAATTAGGGGGATCTATTGGCAGAAATGGAATATAATATTTATAAGTACATTTTCTTTAGTGTATAATCACCTGATAATAAGAATCGTTGTGTTTTCGTTAGCTTAGAATGAGACGTTTATGTCTACATAGGGAGCGGGTCCTCTTCACGCAGCCCAGAACGGACAAACTAAAAAACACTGTTAACTTTTCCTGCTTGGGCCAGAGTCGATAACGTTACTCGCTCCCGTCGCCACCGCCACCGCTCTCTCTCTCTTGCTTCACCACTCACTTCTCACTTACACTCGCACTGGTTCTGCTCAAGATGGCTCTCGAGAGGGCCATTCACGTTTTCGCGTCAGCCACAGTAGCTCTCCAACACTCTTGGCACACAGAGAGCCTTCAGTTGGTTGTAATCTCCTCACCTCACCGCTAGATACCACCAGATCGTATAGTACACACTTGACCTTTAAGTAAAAGCATCAATACAACAGTATGAAATTACTTCAAGTAAAAGTGCATTCATACGTTTCATACTTTGTGCGTTGTTATCACATGCAATGGGCGTGACAAAGCGTTGGTAATTTGCACTCTGGGAACGGGCTGTTTGAACTACTTCAAAATTAAAGGGGTAGTCCACATGTTTTACACATGAAGCTCAGTTTACTACGGACTAAAAGTCACGATATCTCGGCCTCTGCTGCTTTGATTCTTACCATTTTAAAAGTCTCTTTCTCTCTTGTGAGAGCCCCAGCTTTAAGGATTGCATCACTAAATCACTGCAGTACTCCTTTGAGTTTATCTTCACTGAGACTGACAGCAGGAGACAACTTTTATTTCACAGAACTCCTCTCAAAAAAGTAAAGATTCTCTAAAATTGTTTCAAATCCATTAAATTCACTTTGAACCGTTGTGTTCTCAAGCAAGACTGGTAATCGCCTCGGGATAAAAATACACACCAGCTGCTTGATCTCCTCAATGTTTCATTCACCTCTGCACTCCTGCACCACCTTTTTTCTTTCCCGCCCATAGAGACTTGATTGAGTAGTTCTCAGACTGGCCATGACAGGTTAAGTAGGGCACGAGACGTTGCTTTCTGCCGGCATCGGCCCGCTGCTAGCTCACATTACCAGATACATCTGTTTGAAGACTCTTTCTTTAAAGGCCGATAAGTCAAGTTGTCACGGGCACTTTTACCTGGTTAGAGTCTCATTTTGTACACAGAAGATCAAGGAGGACTTTGGCTTTGGCTGCGGCGTCTGTAAATTGTTTTTCAGCAAAACTGCTTGTTCTTCCTCGTCCAAACGGACTCTGGCGTGTTTGCTTATTGACTGCCACATCTTTAGATTCATGATAATTCAACATATTATGAAATCCCACGCAGGGCTGTGGTCCTCTGGGCTAATCAGCTAATCATTTGATGCATTAGACTCTTGTCTTGTTTAGACATCTATTGAATAAAAAAAGCTGTAATTTGCTTTATTTTGAAAGCACTAAAGGATATACAGTGATGCTGCATAAACTCTTGTATAATGCATATTGTTTATGTAATTTAGAATTTGATATTTTTCTATCCCCAGAAGCAAACACTTTTATTAGCACCATTCATTTTGTTTGATAAAGACACACTATTCAAAAGATATTAAGCAACTAGTTTAACTCAAGATAATGAGGCACTTTAGTTGATTAAAGCGAGCTAACCAGGAGGAAGAAGCTGAGACGAAATTACATTATTTTCCCATGAAATGAGAATATCGTCTGTAGTAAACAGATCAATGCATTTACTCCACAGATCTCACTGCATTTTGATCCTGCTATGGAAGAATGCTCAGATGAAGATAGTAGAAATACTATAATGCAAAAATATTCCCCCATAATTAAGAAGTATTTTAACTATAGCTGTGAAACAAATGCAGTGGAGAAATAGTACAATAATTCCCTCTAAAATGTAGCGGAGTATAGGTACCTATTTGTGCCCAAAGATATATTCAGTGGTGGAAGAAGTACTCCGACCTTTTACTTAAGTAAAAGTACCAATGCCATGATGTATAAGTACTCCATTACAAGTAAAAGTTATTAATTTAAAATCTTACTTAAGTAAAAGCACATTAGTATTAAATGTACTTAAAGTATCAAAAGTACTTGTTTTGCGAATTATACATTATTATATTTATAATATAGAAAAATATACTGTATATCAGTAGTTTAGTTCAGTGGACTCCACAGGGTCACAAAATAAATCTAAGGGGTCGTGAGATGATTAATCAGGTAGAAAAGAAAAAACAAATACACACATTTCTATTAAAGTTTTGGACTTTTTCCTCTAATCTTTGATTTCTAGTGAAATGTGGAGAATTTGATCTCTTTGGGATTCATTATTGAAATGAAAGTATTTGAAGAATGTGTGGGTGGGGGGCAAACAAGAGCAGCCATTGGTTTAACTTTTAACAAATTTTATACACTGATCATATGTTTTTTTTTTGTAAATAGTAATTATGTCTGCCAAATAAATGTACGGAAGTAAAAAGTACAATAATTCCCTCTGCAATGTAGTGGAGTAGAAGTATAAAGTAGCATAAAATCAAAATACTCAAGTTAAGTACACATATCTCAAAATTGTAATTCCACCACTGACTATATTTAGTATAATAAGGAGAAATGTATTTGTTATGATCGGTCAAAAGTGTTGAAATGTGGTATCTAACAGAACATTTTTTTTTTTTTACCTCACATGAATAATCACATTTCTATTAATAGTCAAATGTAGTATTTTTGAAAAATTAGGAAAAAACGCAAACATTGTGTCTATTGTATTAATTTACAATTGTTATTGTTTCCCATATGAAATATTGCATATGTGTGCATATATGTGATATTCAACTTGTTATGAGTTCATAGATACCAAATACTTGATTGTGCTCCTTGTAGTTTCTGAGATACAGACATTTTCTTTTTTTTTTTCCTCAAATATAATGGAGTCTATTGCAAAAGCAGTAGTCTCATGTGCCCAAATACTAGATATAATACGATAAGAAAAACTCACTTTGCGGCCAAACTAAAATCTAAAAATGTACTTCAGAATTGTACTGTCAGGCCTTGAGTAAATACTTAATTTCCACCCCTGGCAAACAGGCACAAACGCAAAATACATGAAATACATGTACTGTATTAGTGGTAACTAGATTCATGCTGAGAAAAATAAAATCATCCTGGAGGTGCAGCGGAAACTCAAACCAGAACAAATATCCGTTATAAATTTACAAATTAAAAATATGCATGATTGAAACCAGTCTAAAGGTCATTGGTGAACTCCCTACGAGGGATAACTAGCTCAAGGTCACAGGTAACAAGCACAAGGTCACTGACTGATGGAGGAGTTAGTTGAGCATTAATGAGGGGACACAACACCCAGACCTCCGACTGGTCTGAGGGCAGAAGAAGAGCTCCATCCCAACAGCACTGAGAGTTTGGACTCGACTGTCTGGAGGATAAAAAGAGACAGGTGTTGGAGATGTCTGTGTGTGTGTGTGTGTGGAGGGTCAGTTGTTCCTGCTGGACAAGACTTTATTTAAGGCGAGAGTAAATGCCAAAGTGGCCCAAAAGGTGCCTAATTAAGCTGTTGGCTGGCTGTGAGGAGACCTGAGTGGTCAAACCATTATATCTTCACCTTTCACTTCATCTCCTCCTCGGCGAGGGAGCAGGCCTGTAATCATTAACGAAATGTTATGGATGAGTCCTTGAGGAAATCCTCCGCTATGTTCGCATGAGCATCAATCATGTATTGACTGTCCAAAGACGGGAGGCTCCAGCGTGTGAGCGGAATATCTGAAGTTTTGGGCCAAACTGGCCGCCCGCCTGTCCTAACTTTATAACAAGCTGTCCGACGTGTCTGTGCTATTAAAGGCTGTTCTGTTTGAGGCTGTACCTGTCACTTTTCCTCCCCGTATCAAACCGAAGCGATGACGTGTAAAAGGGCTCACACCGCGGCGTAGAAACTGACAATATTTGTGACAGCAGACGTACCGATAGTACAACGTCTCCACCTGAAGCTCGTTCATGACAGACGTCAGAAATATCTCCTGCTTGTCTGTATTCCTCCAGCTTTCAGGGACGAGGATGTGCAGCTAATTAGCATGAAGCGAGAAGGTTGAGTCACTCAATTATTTCTAATTTATCCCTCCTTAAGGACTCAACGGATTATGATCGAACAATTTTAATGACATTTCTCACTCAATAGATTGTCGATGACAAGAAAATGGCAGCTGCCTGCGTTTTTACCTGTAATATTTACATGTATTGACTAGCGGGCAACCTCCAGGTCTGAAAAGTGAAGCCAATACAGAAGTGCCTTAAACTTGCATCAGGTCTGGGAGTTGTCCATGCTTTTGTCTTTCGTCTTACAACTTTAACCCTTTCACAGTGTGTTTTCAGTTCATGAAAGTTAATTATAACCTTTTGAAGCAACCTTTGGACCCCTAAAAATGTCTTATTCAGTGTTCAGTTGTACTTAGCTCCACCCTCTCGTGTCACTTCTGGTTGTGTTTCTACAGTAGCCCAGAATAGACAAACCAAACACTGGCTCTAGCAACCCTGTCTCACAGGAAGGCGTATAAATACCACGACATTACACAGACATGCCGCGTGTCATGAGTACGCATTTAGCCTTTTAGCTTGTCATTTGTATGCCATGCAAATATCCGCAGTTAGGTTCAGGCAAGAAAACCACTTAGTTAGGGTAAGGGGAAAACGTCACTTAACGTAACTTACAAAACAACACCATAAGTGGTCTGGCTTTTTATACTATGTCAGTAACTCTTACCGTAGCATTTATACACGGAAGCGTTTACATTGCAGTCAGTGCAGGATACTCAGTGTACAAATGACATACAGAAATCAAGAAAGACGTACTTATTGCATGCTAATCGCCCTGCGCATTAATGTGGCATTTATACGCCTTTTCGTGCAAACAGGCTGACTCTAGATAGGGCCATTCACGTTTTAGCATTTTCACGTCAGCCTTCTGCTACACGCTTGGCACATGGGAGAAGTTTTAGTTGGTTGCAATCTGCAACCTCACCACTAGATGCCGCCAAATCCTACACACTGCACCTTTAATATTCTCTTCTCAATGTGTTAAGTGCGTATAGATTTAGACATCAGCAGCTGAAATCCTCATATTTTTTGATGTGGTTTCATGCAACAAGTTCTGGTTTTCGCACCTTTAGAGTTGCATCGACTCCTGGCGATGTGAATCACCACATCAAAGGAAATATATTAAGCTCTCCAAAAAATGATGCCAAGCAATTAATCCTCAGTGGAAACGTCAGATCAGAAAATAGAGGAGCTGAATACTAAATGAAAACAGTTCAAACCAAGAACCTGAAACCTGTTTTCAAAAAGGTCCCACAGCGAGGAGGCAAATATCTAAGGTCAAGCTGGCCTTAGTGGATTTGAGTGTGTGTGTTCAACTAGTAATTTGCAGGTACACTGGACCCAAAGAACTGCTTGGAGAATGTAAATTACTCTTAATAATTCATACGAAAGAGAATTATGCTACAGTATGTGAATTAAACTGTCCATTAACTGCTTTATTATTCGTCAGGAGTTATCGTCGTGTTCTTTGCGGTCCCGGCTCGCTGCACAGACAGAATCCGTGAGCTTGGTAAAATGAAAATGAACTCGATTAGGTGATATTAAACATGTTCTGGTGTAACGAGGAGTTCTGCCACCGAGCAAATTCACTTCCTGTTTATTCAGCGGAGCCTGGCTCCGAGCCAAATCCCGTCTGACTCATCTGATTATTTCTGTAAACTATTTAGCACAAACCATGTCATTCATTACCGTGATCGCCACCGGCGCCTGATGAGAGATTTGTTTTATGTAAATAAGTTCTTGTGTTATTCAACACTTGTCTGTAACCATCTGGTTAAATGTCATTACCTTTCCAGTATTAATTGCTTCTGGCAATTTATAAACTGAGGCAGTCCAGGTGACTACTACAGTAACATCATATGTAACTGATCTATTTTGAATATAAGTTTCAAATTACTAAAATTATTAAATTATACGGAAGCCGAGAAAGGCCGTGCTTGTAATTATTATATTTTTTTAATGCTGTTTAATTATGTCATTATTATCTCCAGATAACAAAGCTTGTTTTCTCAAGATAATCAACAAAAGAAAACAAAAGGTTGTTTCCTCTTATTACTTGTTGTTAATCAGAGATCAGGAGTGCCATGCCACTATGCATAGATGGCGTCTTGACAAATGTATCAACTGATTTTTTTGCTGAAAATGTCAGATCAAGGAGTACACATTATTAATCAGACTGTACGTATCAATTCAAACATTTCTGTTAGAGATAACATTCAGATCAGTCTTCGTCTTTTAAGGAGAAGACTATTGTTATTATTATTTATCAGCTTTATTCTGGATTATCCTGGTTATCCATGTTTGACACTGTACATAGCCTGCAGTATTCAATCATAGACTGTATATAAGAAGTGGATGTAGTCACCTTGACGTCAGCCATTGGTTTGTGGACTGCCGTTTTGAAGCCTGGAGTTTGGTATTTTGGCCGTCGCCACCTTGGTATTTGCAACCAAAAGTGACACAAGAGGGAGGCGCTATAAGTACAAACGAATGCTGAATAAGACGTTTTTAGTTGACCAAAATGTTACAATTTACTTTCATGAACTGAAAACACACTGTGAAAGGGTTAAAGTAAGACATAAACACGGACAACTCCCAGACCGGACAACGCCGTGGTAGCGACCTGTCAATCACAAGGTGGCCACGCCCTAAAGCATCCCCTGCTTTATGGTCTATTTGACTCTAAATGGGACCATAATTTACAATATGAAGAGGATACCGTATTGAAGAAGACTTGAAACTAGAGATTGAGACCATAAACTCGTGTTTACAATGTTTACTGAGGTAATAAATCAAGTGAGAAGTAGGGTCATTTTCTCATAGACTTCTATACAGTCAGACTTCTTTTCGCCCCCTGCTGGCTGTTAGAAAGAATGCAAGTTTAAGGTACTTCCACATTGGCTTCACTTCTCAGACCTGGAGGTTGCCTGCTGTATTCAACCCACAGAAACAATGTAACCCTTGTTAGCCTCAAGCGGAGCTGTCCAGGCCCCTGTGGTGCTGATTGGGCTGCCGTTCACATGCTTGTTTTCCTTTTCCTCCACATTCAACTACGATGACTATATGGGCTATTTATCTCGAGAAACCAGCCTTTTGTTTTCTCGAGAATTTACATATATGAACCTGTTAATGTGAGAAAAGAAGCTTTGTTATATCAAGATTTAAGCCCAAACATGACTTGAGAAAGATCATGATTTGGGTTATAAATGACTTCTTCCCTAAAATTAGGGGACCTGCATCATCATGGTTACAATAATAACAACACAGCACGATCGTGGTCATGGTTGCCAAGAAACGGGACATGAACAGTGGTCTCCCGTGTTAAAGTCTGATGTTTTGACCCGTCCGTCTACCCCGACCTCTTTCCTCTGTGGACTCTGTGGCTCAATAACATCACACTACTTCCTCCTTTGCTCCCAGTGGACAACAGCCATAATTACTACGGTCGCTGGAGGCTTGGCACTTCACCGTAAACATATGACGTTTTGGGGCCTCTTGCTGAAACGACTGATGAGGTCGTTTTTCTCGGGGGGACAGTATTTGTTGGTGTTTCTGTTTGACCACGATGACGCAATTCAAATGGCATCAATTTCACTTTACGTCATCTTTATTTCTGAAGAGGAAAAAAGGGGGCTGGTATTTTTCTATATCCGTTTGCCCTCTCCCTCTCTCACTCTTAGCCTTGCCATTGCAGTCAGTTTCCATGTAAGTCCCTCCTCTCTAAAATAGAGCTCCAGAGCCCAGGAGAGCGGATGCTGAAATGACGGCATGTCATCGCTGTCCCATATCAGTGACTCACTGAGGCCTGTGTGCCCCGGCCTGTCACCGGCCTGTCGCTCTCTCTTGCTGGGCCAGTTGGTGGCACGACGTCTCGCCACCTCGGCGTTGTTAACACCAGCTCGGAAAAAAAATCCTCACCCGATGAGAAGTCTCACAAGAGGAATCACCTCTAAAATACCTGTCTCTCTCCTTGTGTCCCTTCGCAGCAACACAAACCTTTAACTTCAGCATAAAACAGAAAGTAAAAGCATGTGTTCATGCGAGTCTCACTGGCAGTCCTGAGTGATTTCGACTGCTGGTTAATTTGGTTTACAGCCACAGCGTTCCCCAGAGGGTAGAGTAATTACAAATATCCGAGAAATGAATTTCCCTAAACTGCCGGACGCACTACGTTATGTCATTAGAGGAGACGTACTTAGTGCCAGATTTGCGAGCTGTCGGGAGCATGGGGAATAAAGAGGGAAGTGATATAGTGCGGACTTGGAAATGTAACTTAAACCCAACAGAAAAGCTTTATGTGGCGTGACAGGTGCTGTGGGGCATCCGGTCCCCGATACTGAGCACAATATTTGAAATTGTAATTTGTGGGTTAATAAAAGCGGGGAAAAAAACGAGGGTGTGGGTGGCTGTATTTCTTTGTTTCTGACATATAGCCAAATGATGGAAATTTTCAAAACACAGAGGGATACTATTTTACAGAGCCTCGGGGCTTGTTTGAAAAAAATTTGATATTAAGTCCTTTGCATGATTATAGCTAAACTTTAAGACCTTTATCTGCTTGTGTAAGTGCCATTTAAACAGTGAACTTTTCTCTTGTGTGTTAAATCCGTAGAGTTACTCATAAGTTTGCTGTGTGTGTGTGAGAGGCTCTTCAGTCAGATTACAAGACAGCAGAAACAGATTAGAGAGAGTTTGACTCGTCGTGATCAATTAGACCCGCAGCTGTAACAAATTAACATTTAGAAAGAGACGCATGTGTAACCCCTCAGTCTGCCGCCGCAGGCTATACCTTTATTTGACCTGGAATTCATTATAGATGGGTCAGTTTCCATCACAACCACTCAGCGTTAAAGGTGAAACTCATTAATCTTTAGCGAGAACCTTCCTTGTTGGAGAAGGGTCAAGACAAGACTGATGGACCTGGATCTGTTAAAAGAAGAAACTTTCCTGCAACGTTAAAAGTTGAAAGGGCTGTGGTTAATATAACAGCTTATCTGTCAGATAACGGCAAACTGACCATTCACTATAAGCTCTTACTGTAGTGTTGAGATTTCTGCTCTTGCATACAGTTGACAGCAGTAACGGTGGAAGATTTCATTCACACAGACAAATGCAGGCCCATAATTTCTACCCTGTGACTGTTTTTCTCTGGCTGAGGTAACTGTAGCTGGCATATTTTATTAGCTGTAGCTAGTAACCGATCCTAAGTCTCACCCTACTGTTACTTTTGGACAGACCAGGGACGGCGTGTCAATATATGCTCTTTAAATGTCCTTTCAAAATAAACTTCTGTTTTCACATGGTAGGTAGGGTTAAGAAAAGATCATGGTTGACGTTGACTTCACTGACTAGCGACTCACGTGACTCACGGGACTGACGATACCGATGAGTCACATGAATAATGACTGACGTGACAAAATAAGTCAGTGTTTCACACAAGACACGAACACTGGACTCCTGGTTGAAAGTCTTGTGTTTGTTTGACCCGTCCACCAGCCCTCCTGTCCTCCCTGAGCAGACTCTCACGCTATTAATACTACGTCACTTCCTCAGCGGGTGGGTTCACATTGGAGTTAGTTGAAATCCCTGTTCGGCACATGCTGTCGCTAAATGGTGCCTTCCTGTGTTGGTTTCCGATACTGAGAGGCGCTGCCCAATCGACGGTATTTGATGAGTGAGAGACCGCATTGCCTCGTCCATAACATCCTCTGCACTCATATTTTGGGAAGACATACAAGTTAAGAGAACAAGGAAGTTTTGTTTTTGAGCAGCAGCGAGAGCGCGCCCCTGGCTACCCAGAGGCGGATACTAGAAATCCAAGTGGTGAATATTAGTCATTCATCCCCTGGCATTAGAAAAAGGCAATTATTACAGTTTTTTCCTCATGTCTTTTCAATAGATGTGAGCAGTGTGTCCTCAGACTATTCTCCTGGGTGGAGACATTTTTAGTGGTGATAATTTTAACACAGCTTAAAGAGATATCTCACAAGTCAGGAACATTTTGATTTAAAATGAGTTCATGCACCACTGTCCTCTGACATAAGAAGTTTCATAAGTAAATAAACTAAATAAATAGGCTGCATTAGTGCACTATAAGCAGATTTTTTTTTTAAATAATATCAAAAGATGTTCTGTTCTTTCAATATTTTGACAGAATATCAGGAACTTCTCGGTTTCTCGGTAAGTTTAAAACTGCACAAGAGTACACAGGTACAATACTTTGCTAGAGTGATCTTTTGCCACAAATGACTTCCTGACTTCATCAATGTTTTGTTTATTGTTATTACAATAGATTTGCTTTAAAAAGCCTCTTTGAGCAAATCAAATGAACAGAGCTCTACGTTACTTCTCCTGCAGTCAACTCAATATCAGAATATTAACCCAGAGAGTCTGAGTCGATACTCAACAAAGGTTATCCATCGGATTCTTCCCATAAAGCAGCGATCCATACTGCTGTTTAAACAGTCGCCCCACTGCTGGCTTTGTTTACGCAGAGACTTATTGAATTGAAGCTATTTTTATTACTCTATTTATTCCCTCAGATTTTGACACAAAGGCTAGCAGTGGCAGCTCGCCGTGTGTTTGGAGGTTATAAAAGATTTTTTTATACTTGTAGCATTTGTGAAAATCATATTCATCATATTTCGGCTACAAATTACACCCCACTCTAATAAAGCTTATGTGCCATTTATCTCTGCTTCCCTGAGTTTATGTACTCCTTAAAGGTCAAGGTAAGAAAAAATGGAGGTTGTTGTTGCCGTATGAGGTGGGAGTTTAGGCAGGCGTAGACACACCACTGGGACTGTGATTGATGGAAACTCCTCTGAATAACTGGGTAGCTGGCTCTTACCGGCAGCAACCTGCCAGCGCTGCAGCCTCATCAACACAAACCCACATCCTACGCTCATGGATTTACTCTCTTTCACACCCTCCCAGTGCCACCTTGACAGCCATTGCTCTGATATCCAGTTAATTCATCGTACTAACAGCCGGCACAATTTCTTTTCTACTTCCACTCTGTTTTAAACCCTTAAGAAAGAATCCAGATGTGGCTTCATCTCCTCAGCTGCATGCTTTGTTGCATGTCAAGACATAAGCAGGGCCAACGGATAGCACCCACCCTCATGTGGTCAGAGCTATTTGTGATTCACTAGCACAGCCCGTTCACATTCCCAGATGAAAAATACTGATGTTTACGGCGTGTGATGCCAATGCACAAGGCATCCTTTAACACCTGTATGAGACGCACTTGGTTTTCATTTAACTACAATGTAAACGGGTGGTGGATGGGTCCAACAACACAGGGCATTCATCCAGGAGACCGCTGTTCGTGTCCTGTGCGTTAAGTTCCATTTGCACTATACAAAAGTACTAATTTGAAGTCCAACCATGATGTTTTTTCCTAAACTTAACGAAGTGGTTTTGTTGCCTAAACCTAAACAAGAGTTTTTGTTTGAATTCACAACGTTAACCATGTGTTTCCTGCGACCGAAAAGTGACGCCAAGGGGTGAGGAGTTGGGATGAGAATGTGTTGACAGGCCAGGTTTCCATCCAAATGTAGCACAAATTTTAACCAAATTTCCAGAAAATCTACAAAAGAAAATGTGAATTAATATGCGTTAATATAATATGCGTCCACTACTGTTATGCGAACACTAGCAAATAGTTCATCCGCCATTTAATAGTTATAGCAACCGAAAATGTGCTGATTTTAAGGTTAAATTCTTGCCATATCTTACACATTTATGTCAATTGCTTCATGCATGTCACGGTTTATTCCGTTTGGCCACGCGTTTCCATTCTACTTGGTCTCATTTTGTTTCTATCGATACATTAATGTTTTGCCATCCCATTTACAAACATGAGAAGAATATTAAAAACACATTTCAATATAATTATTTTATTCTATTCTTTATTGTGTTTTGAAATGCCCTATGTAAAGCAAATAGAAATGTCACCGTGTATAAAAATTTCTAAAAACAGATATGTCCTTGCCTTGTCTTACCTTGAAATATTCCAGCCAAGGACTATTTGTTTGTTTTTGTGGCTGCACAACAGCATAAAATGGAAATATTCTTGTTACATGTCTTCTGCATCATGTAAACACATTTACCCAGAATGCAGCCTGACATGTTTGGTATTTGTAGAAAACTTTTGGGTCTTCACCAGAATTCAAAATCACGCTCCGTTTAGCTGCACAGCACGAGTTTGTACAGTCATTACAAATTCAGTTCAGTCAAATTATCAACTGTAGTTGTGCATTAACTGTTGATTTTCTGTGTGTTTTTCGAGATCACCCATCGGCCTGCTCATTTAAAATCTCTCCTACCAACACCAACAAAGAAACAAGGCTCTTCAAAGTGTTTGAGAGGAGAAAGACCCGGTGTCATATTATTACCAGCTGAGCTTTGTTTGTAACACCACTGACCTTTGCTCAGTAGAGACCAGCGGGGTTGGTATTCATCAGCTGAACCTGTGATGATTCACACACCAAGCAGCCATGGAGTTCTAGCTGCACTAATTCGGGCCCGTTACCGAGTATAAGACAATAGCGGCTGCTGACTCATTTTCTGTGGCCAATTTAGCAAAAATGATTTCACTCAGGAAAGGGAGGATGATTTAATATTTCCTGGAAAGGCATGAAACGAATGGAGGTCAGTGTCACCACAGGACACGGACAAATAAAAAAACACATACTGTCAGAGAAAAACAAGCTTAGTTTTGCAACAACCTTTTGTTTTGCACAAGGACAAATCTTATATTCTCAAGTATAGCAGCACATGCATTGATTGAACAGGGTCCCAATACCGGCTAAGAAATACTTATTTGTCCACATTGTCCCTGAGTTCATCCAGTCCGTCTAAAACATGTCAATGTAAGAATGACAACATTCATTATGAGAGCTTGTTCCTTTACTAAATATATGGACACTAGACAAAAAAACAGCTAAACATTACACCCTGTATGTCCACTGTTATCTGATATACCGTGGTATATTATAACATTAATGACAGAACAGAATAACAGAAAATGATCTCCGTTTCAGTGGCAGTTTATGAAATAGACTGTTTTGTCCTCGGTTATAACATTGCAAAACTCATCTTTACATCCAGGAACAATACAACAGTGTCCCCCCTTTTGTTTTCTTATGTTTTCTTATGTCTCCTCAGTCTATCGTCTTTCACGGCCTCTACCGTTGTATCTGTGTAACTCAGCCGAGCCAACCGACCTCGTGACGTCCTAGGTTAGAGTACCGCAACATGGCGGCGCTCTTGCCACGAAAAATAAAATGGAGCTTCTTTTTTCTCTTAAATGCTGACATTTGTCATGTTTGTTATATGATAGTTCAGTAGAGTGGAAATCCATTTAGTAAACCAGCTTAACTTGGTTTAATTTCCACTATAACCAACCAACATACTTTCTAAGTATTCACTCACCTGTTAAAGTATGTTTACGTTTTAACAACATCATTATATTAGTGCTGATAGACTCTGTGGAACAATGTAGCCTTGCCAATCACACATGAATACAATTTTATGTAGTTTTAATTGCTCAAATGCCATTTCACAAAGGGATTCTTTGCTGCAGTGAGGCTGTCGCAGGGGGCCCTGCTCTTTGACATGCACACACAGTTGTATTTTTGCTTTATGTAGGTTTTCTATATAAAAATAGCAAAAGAAAACAACATTATTGGCCGAAATGCATGTGACTATCGCTTAGCTGTTGTTTCAGAACCATGGACAGCGTTTGTTTGGTTTCTTAACCTATTTATTTTTCGTTGTCCTATTATCATTTTCCCCCCATTGTAGAAAACCATAGATAGAATGGAAACGACAAGAGATAGAGAGAGAGAGAAAAAGAGAGAGAGAGAGAGAGAGAGCGATGCAAGCTGCAAGCAGCTGTTTCTACGTGCCTCTCCCTGCTGATTCTGAAAGTTCAAAAAATATTTTGCGCTCTGCTCGTGCCTTGACCATGCATAATGGAATTGACATTGACATTTCATTTTAAAAGCATGTTGGGTCAAAAACAGTCCTAAATAAATATCTAACCATAAAGCGAGGAATCTCTGTCTGTCTGAATGCATGTGTTGTGGAATTTCTGATACTCAGGTTAACTCATTCAGTAGGAAGGAAGAGGTCCAGGAGCTGTTGATGTCTTACACAGAAGGTTTATGAAGCTTGATCAAGGAGCAGTTGTCAGGACTCCACCAGCGATGTGTCTTCGCGTGAAGGCCTCACAACTCTGCCCTCCCTCCCTCCCTGGCGCTCCGTGTTTTAGCCTCCATATCATGTTTTGACTTACGAGAGTACTCTGCGTCTCTGTGACCCTGGTTGCCCCGGCGACGGACTCCACTGCCCCTACTACAGACACAGCTGTACAGATAACAGTGGCGCCTCCAGACAGGAATACACAACAACCCAGTGATGTCAACACGAGGGACACCTTGACCCCCCCGACCACGTCGAGAGGAATAATAGATGAAAAATTCCATCACAGTATGTATGTCCTTCGCATATCTCGAGAACCGCTCATCCGATCCATTTCACATTTGGCGGGTGTATTGCTGGGAACCCCGTGGAGTGCTTTGTCGAATTTGGTGCAATTTGGATACGCAGCACGTTCAATATTAATAAACTTTGAATAAACAAGCACACAGCGCTCTGTGCAGCAGCGGGGGCGGGGCTTCAGGGCTCAGCGGACTGCGTCGAGCATGTCGTCCACAGCGGGCAGACTGCGGCTCATTGACTACAGTTGACTTTTGCTGTTGGATGCTGGATATTTACGTTAGAATCAAACTCTTCTTCACTTCCCTGGAGTCAACGAGCGATGAGTGGTCCCCGCTACATCACTGCAAGCAGCAATACCCAAGGAATATATGATATATATATTTTATAGGTCCAATACGGTGACTAACATAACGGCCCGCTCGGAATGGCCACACGCTTCAAACGGGCACATACTAGTATAGAAAAAAAACAAAAAAACTGCAGGATTGCAGGCCAGGCGAGAGGTGCACAGCCCATGTAACGATTCTGCAGTCTGTATTAAACAGCAGCCTTCGGCATTATATTCATTTGCATAGATTAATTTTCCTCCCACAGAATTAAAAACATCTTTGTTTTTTTTACTCGTCTCACAGTGGCCCCTGCAGCAATGCATCCACTGTGATGCAACATGACCCGTCGCTGACAGAAATAATATTTAACAAAAGCTCCCTGAGCAAAAATAATGAGGCGTCTCCTATGCAAAGTGAGCAAAAAGATTTATTTACTGAGTAAGAGCAGGGTTTTTCCTTTGTAAAGTTGCCCATTCATAAATTTACCTACTACTGCTAATCTGCTCCTGTACTGTGTCGTACGTTTATAAATGCATAAAACAGATTTAAAAAAACAGCAAGCCGAGTTAGCACAGACAGGAAAAGAGAGCTGTCATGAATCTTTCTGTTTAACAAAGCCAGACGATTTGTAAATCCGCCGCAGAGTGATTTCCTGCCTGCTGCCATCCACCTGTCAGCCATTTTGACACCTAAGCTACTAACATCCCTCAATTTATCTCCCTCAGTGACTATTTTGGACTGGCTGCTCATGTTTGGATGTTCAAACAGTCCTTTTTCTTTCTCTTTGACACCTTTTCGTTGACTCACTGACGCATGCTGCCTGCTGACAGACAGATCTTTACATGAGAGACATGCGGTATCCTGTGAATGAATATGGATGGAGCCGTCCATCTGTCCATCTGCCATTAGGCCTCGCTGACGCCGAGCGCTGACAGGACGCAGCGAGGAGGCTGAAAAGAATCTGAAAATGAGCTTGATGTGAACGAGGCTCTAATATTTTCCAGGAAGCTCGGGGGGGAAAAGCAGTCGGGGAATAGTTTCAGTCGCATTTATACTCCTCGTAGAGCGGGGAGGTGCCACATCTTTGAGCTTTCTGTCAATATGCGGAGAGCGACTGTCAAAATTAACAGTTGAAGCAAAAGAGGTTATAGAAAAAAGCATATTTATGTATTTCTATTGAGCTGGAGCCTATCCCAGCATGCACTGGGAAGAGGACAGGAAAATACCTTGGACAGCAGGTTAGAAGACAGAATGTACTAACGCTCACATTCAGACCAGTGGGGCAATTAGGAGTCTCCTTTCCATCTGACATGCATGTCTTTGGATGTGTGGCGGGAGGAGAGCAGCGTGAAGCCGAAACCCCACACAGTGACAGGGAGGACTAATTAACGTAAATCAAATTAAAACTGAAGCCATAAGATGTAAATAAAACATTAGCAGCTGTTATTCAGCGGAATAAAATGACAGAAAATCAAACGTATGAACAAGATGTGTGTGTCGGTTCTATCTAACACAATGTTTGTGTGTTTTTACAGCTTGTTGTTTTGTTAGCTTGTTAGCTTGTGGCTGTCAGCGGCTTGCAGCAGGACTTCCTATTTGTCATTAGCTCTGATGTTCTGCTGGTTGTCCCTTGTGGTCGCCTCTGGTCCGTTAGCAAAACATTCGTTAGACATGTGACTTCATGTGTAAATTCCTGTGCATAAACAAATACAGGTTCAGTAGCTACCACCTTAAAATTTCTTTTTTTTTACCACTCAGGGACAGTCATACAAACATAAATGTGCATATTAACACTGTAAATTTCCAGCCACCTGGCAAATGTAAGTATTCAATCTCTTTTTAGCTCAGTTTTGGTCTCCACCAACTCTTTAGCAGCTCAACGTATCCTTATACAATGGTTCGTCTGATATCTTACGAAAAAGTTATTCCTCCTTTTTCGTTCTTTTTCCTACGAATGTCCAGCAACACGTGTAATTTTTTTTTTTTTCCGTTACATTCAACGAATTCAATAACTATTTTGTCAATATAGGTCTTGCTTTGGCTGCAAAAAATCCCATCATATCCAGTTGTTCTCCTAATAAATAGAGTCTATTTCCAATCTACGTACGTTACACAACAAAAGTACGGTAAAATAAGTCAACTTTTGTTTTCACACGGGACACAAACAACGGAAAACATTGTTTTCTTGTATTCATATCAATAATCAACCATGTGAATAGATGATAGCGGCCTTCTGAACCTACTAGTATGTGTAGCAGGCTCTTTCTAACTCATATCTATGAGGCTGATAACTGCTGATAACACCCATTCAATTGGCTCATAACATTTGAAGCGGGTGGTTCACTATGGTGTCTGTTTTCGGCATGGCATTCCCAGAGACAGAACTACGAGATCACAATTTAACCAGCATATATATATTTTACATTTATTTGACATATTTCCTAAAGGGGAACTTTAAATTGCAAAAATTCCTACAAATTAAATGAAAAAATATGTTTGTCCATAAAATGTTAATCGGTAGGATCATCAAAAGGAGCCACAAGCAGTCGCCATCACGACAGATCGATATATATTTAACATTTTGAGAGACATGTTCTGGGTCCACAGGCATCTCACAATTAAGTAATTGCAAAGCTCGAGAACATGTACCGGTGCAAAAGGGAGCCATTTAAATATTTAAAAGCCACTACCCACTTGAATTTGATTCTATAACTTTATGAAGAAACTTGATATGATTAAACTTGGATGATATTCCCATTGTGTTACACATAAGTCCAGATAATGTGGCTTTACAGGACTGATTCCTGTTTAGGATAAAAGTGTGAGATCTGGGAGCTACAGTGTAAAATGATGAGCTCTCCAGCGTGTCTCAATTTAGCTCGTCTCTCTCTCTCTCCTCGCCTCATATGTATATTTAATGACAGCCAGATATATCTTGTCCCTTGGGTGACTTTGAAACATTTCATAAAGTACATGGCACAACGTTAAATCAGACTATGTTACCAGAGTCTACATCCTCATGAATACATTTAAGATATTCTGTAAAGCATTTGCTTTCGCTCCTCTCATCTCAAATTTGGAGGTAAATGAATCCTTTGAGGAGATGAAATTATCATTTGAATGTGTGTCAGAAAGGAAATCAAAGCTCACCACGTTGCCGGTGTAAGGAACTGTGTCTAATATTTAATAATATTAGGATGTCTGCAGATGAATAATGAAGCCCGAGTCAGAGAGGAAGAAGTACGTGATAAAAGAAAGAGTGAAGGAATCAGAACTTTAATTTCTTTTAATTGCTGCTTATTTTGCCGTACTGTCTACTTTCTAGGGGAATAAATAAGAGACCACCCAGTTAGAAATATCCACTAGCGGTGTTTCTTTTTACCACAAAGCTCTTCATTAGAAATGTAAGAACATACTGGAGCTGCTACCACCAACTTCAGAGTGTAATAAATGTACACTTTGGGAATCGTTTCTACGTCTGCACGCTTCAGATTTCACATTCTCTCTGATGCTGCAGACTGACTGACTAATGAAACTACTAAGTGTTGGATCATTGTAGTCGTTGCAGAGCTGCATGTGTGTCTAGCAAAGGCAGCGCAGAGGACAGGGCCGAGGGATCGAGTCAGACGAGGAGAAGTAGCACCTCTTAGGAAATAATTATCTCTCTCATCCCCTCTTCTCTCATCTCCTCCTGTGGGAGATCTAGACGTGATGGCTGCCAGTTTGCTGCACGGCTGTCTCCAAACCAAAGGCTTTGTTTTTCCCTCTGTGAGCGGAGTTGTTGACAAAGCTTTTGACTATTTGCAGCAACATTTTCTCCGACTCTCTCATTCCCAGGATTACATGGGAAATATGTCTGGCAGTTTACCATTGGCATTATGGGATAGTCTCTAGTGATGGCTCACACTCTGGAGGGACACAAAATCATTAATTATCACATTTAAGTACAAGCAAAATGTCTGATCTGATCAAAGCAACAAGATATTTCAGTCGACTTACATCTATTACTGACAACCCAGCTATAAAATGAGAGCTAGTCATGGAATTTAAAGGGACCACCACCAATTTTACATGTCAAAGTCAATTTATTAGTCAACTACTCAGCCTGGGATGGAAAGTAACTAAGTGGATTTACTCAAGAGCTGTACTTAAAGACCTTGAGGAACACCAAAAAGCCATCGGTTTTTTTTTCTTCAAGAATTGCATTTTCAGTCAAAACTGCATGTGATGATCATAAAGTGGGCGTGTCGTAAAGGGGAGACTTGTGAGTACCCATAGAACCCATTTTCATTCACATATCTTGAGGTCAGAGGTCAAGGGACCCCTTTGAAAATGGCCATGCCAGTTTTTTCTTGCCAAACTTTGGAGCGTTATTTACCCTTCCTTCCCTACAAGCTAACATTCCTTAGGTTTTTTAGTTTCATGATATTTGTACCTTTAATCCAGCTCTAAAACTGAACCTGCTACGGCCTCTGAAAGACAGTAAAGTCGGTCGGGATCGCGGGTCTCAGGAGGTTGATAACTCTGGTTTGGTTTGGTGCCTTTTTTGGCTGTAGAAAGAGCTCATGAAGAGCTTTCATTTGATATGTATAATTAATTTTCGCCTAAAATGTCACTTACTTCCCTCTGGTTCTCACCCCTTGTTACAATAATTGATTTCATTGGTTGTGTCAATTACAGGCCTTCAAGAGGGCTGACCTGATGAGGTTCTTAGTGTCCCCATTTGAGGTTAATGAACAGCACATTAGTGGAAACTGAAGGAAATCAGATGTATGAATGCTCTTAGTCCTCCATCTCCTCCCCACAAAGACTACAGCAATCAGTGCTCAGCTGACAATTTGAGGTGAAGCTCTGGCTCCTGCAGGGAAGTCAAATAGGACAGTTATGGTTTAAAACAAAACTCACACAGGGAGGATAGCAGGGAGCTGGAGGAAGAGGTCTTCACCGTGGTGCTTCATCTTGATTTTGACAGGACACTCTCCATCCACTGGCGCCTAGAAGAGAGATGGTGACCAGCGGTGACATCACTCTGCAGCGTATTGTAGGCTTTTAGAGAGCGGTTGCGTAGTCGGAGAAGATGACTATTGTGCAAAAACAAGCCATTGATGAGAAGGGAGAAGAAGGCGTCAGATATTTGTGACAGTGACGGTGGGATAAGGGCGAGTTCAGGTGTTATTTGATTCCATCTTTTTGTATTTTATCACAATGAGCTTAATGGATGATAAATAAAGAGCAGAAGGAGGGAAATCATCAATGAAAAGTAAATGGGAACAAAATGTATCATGCAGGCAACTATTTGTCAAATGCCTGAGTTATTTTATATATGGCGTGTTTCATAAAGTTTCTAAGAAATGTTCAAGGATGAGTGATGAGAGTTTCTCTGATTTGCCTTTCGTTTCCATGGGAACGCAGACAATACCGGCAAATCCTTGGGGATCTGATTGACACTATTGAGTACCTCTCCACCTCTTTGTCACTAAAGACGTTTCATTACGATATTTGACTCCAGTCAGTTGTTTCTCAATTGTTAGTAGCAACCTTTAACCTTTCGCACGTATATATTGTCCAACTTTGAAAGGCTGAAAGAGAGAAATGTCCTTCATTGTATATAATGACAGCACAGCAATTGTATGGAGGGATGAATAGCTCAGATAATAAGATAGTACAAACTCACGTCAGTAAAGTTTTTCATGTCATCGATCTTTCAACACATTTTGAAGACTTTTATGTTTAGGTGAGATTTTGGATTTTGTAAGAAGCATTCTGGGACTTTACACCTTTATATTCTGTATGGAGCCAGGATAGTGACTTTCAATTTTGGCATTGAAAACAAAACCTGAACCGAAAAAGGAAACGTTGGCATTGAAACACTTAGTACTGGAGAAAGTTGCATTTTTCAGAAGTTTTTTCTGTCATTGTTTTAGATTGGAGGGGACGGTTTTATTACATATAATCTACATATTGGAGTGAATATCAATCAGCTGTTTGCTTCAACGAGTTCACCAACTCCCAAAATGGCGAGTATGTTAAGTCTGTTTTTCTCTGTCAATGTTTTTCCACATATAACCGGGCTGATTAAAGATAACGTTTAATGACTGAAACACACGAAGCAGTGACGAAGTGCAGCTCGCTATAATGATCACATTATTCTGCGTCCGGGAAGCGTGTTCATGTGTTTCAGAACCATGTTTACTTACAATGAAAACTTAAAGGAACACTGTGTAACATTTCAGGGGATCTATTAGCAGAAACAGAATATAAATATTCATAACTATGTTTTCATTAGAGTATAATTATCTGAAACTAAAAGTCATTGTGTTTTTGTTAGCTTAGAATGAGCCCATCATATCTACATGGGGAGGTACTCAGTTGGTTGCAATCTGCAACCACACCACTAGATGCTGCCAAATCCTACACACTGCACCTTTAACAGTGTACCTTTAATATAGTATGACACACTAAAGAGTATATCCCATGTTACTGTATTTAAAAAGTAATCAGTGAACTGAAATTAATGGATTTCTTCGTATTTCATTCATTCATAAAACCTCATGAATACAGAATAAAATACACTCAAACCTTTACAAAATGTTAATCGTAAGTCTTTTTTGGTTTAATTGTAGGAAATCTGTTAAGAACCTTGACGTCAGGAGAAATAGATATATAGACTGGTGGTGTGTTGGTTGTGCGTGTTGGAGACACAGAGAGCATGACAAGCTAATGTGTAAATGATCCTGCCGGAGTCACACTCTGGCTTCATTAGCCGTGATGTGTACTGTGCTGCAGTGGCCGTAACTCATTCTCATGTGCTTTAAAGACAGCCCTGCTCGTCCCCACAACGCCACCACACCACCTCTCCTCTCTCTGGAGACCACAGGCTCATTAGAGAGGCCCCACCCGATAGGAGAGGGTAGGTTAATGGCTGTGTTGTCGGTTAGGAGCATGACACAGGGAGAGTACGTCTTTCAGTGGAAACAAGGAAAATTCACGGACATATTATGTAAGCACAGACCTGGGCGTCCTTGACAGGATGCAGCAGTGTGTTGTTCAAGTGAAAACTTTAGACAAAAGTTCTGTTAACGGACGGCTACAAGCAAACGCATTCAATATGAAACTCTTTCATTAAGGGTGGGAAACATTTTTGAAATTCAGTTCAAAACAGCATGAAAAGAGTAAAAATAGAAATACTTTGATCATCCTTAAGACACATATTGCGCCAAAGATTACTCAAAAAAAATAAACCTTGAGTGTTGTTTATCTGAATGCAGTGTGGGAAAACATAGCTGCACAGAAATGCACTTTCATCTCTCCACATGCATCACCAGCCCTGTGATCCACTACCTAATATATGTACCCAGACCCCAAAAAAAGAAATCAAAGGTCCCGCACGCAGGAGAAGAGCACATCAAAAGAAGCTGGTATAGAAGTATACTGGAGTTGAATCTTTATTGAAAACGCACTGAAATACTGATGTGACACGCGTTGAAGGCCGGTCTTTAGTCCACAGTGGCGGGACAGTGTCGGGGAGGAGAGGATTCAGTCACTGTGGGTTCGTCTGAGCAGTCATCCGAGGCCTCGTCTTTAGGGACGTCTGCTCCTTCATCTGTAGGCGTCACGGTGAAATAGCTTGTGTGCTGAAATTTGAGCACTTCGTTGCCCCAGCTGGTCCATCCAGGTTGAAGACTTCGGGCAAACAGCTCCAAGCACTCGGCTCCGGCTCCGATGTAGGGCTTCAACACCTCTACAGGAAGAAAGACATAAGGATGAGGAGTGGCTGATCAACACGTTCTCATCCCAACGAGTCACGTCCTGACACTTTGTCAGACCCCTCTGTGTCACTTTTTGGTCGCAGTAATCACGTGCTTGATGTTGATAAGGCCTGAATAATACCCAGCCGGAAAACACATCAGCAAATCATTTATTCACTCCAAATGAAATGAAAGGATTGAACATTGCTGACGCAGTCGCCCTGAGATGAAAAATGCAGGTTGTAAGATTACAGCACTGCATCCATTTCTTATGAGGGCACTTTGCTTGTTACTCTGTAATAGGTAGAGGACAGCACTGGCAACTGCCCAGCTCCTTCACACCACAGCACACATCTGAAGACTGACAGTGACCTTGAGTCTATAAGAAATGATATTCCAGGAGCAGCACACCTGACAGATACGTTTCACTTCCTCTGCCCCGGCGCTACTCTGTCTGCTCTTGTGCATGCTCGAAACCACCCTGACACCCGCCTCGGCCAACACTCAGGGAGTTAATGAGCCCAGAAGCCTGATCCCCAAACCTGCACAATGTGGTGTCCTGCCTCCCGGTTTCTCTTCCTCTGCACGTCAGAGAGACAGAGTCACAGAGAGGAAAGGCCAAACATGCAGCTCTCCCACTAATTCAACCTCAACCGGTGACTCAGCTCTCAAAGTTGAACAGAGAATAAAAGATCTAATTATCATCGGAACTCTGAAATGGGACACCGTATGAAACTTCTGCCACTTCTACCGTGGTTGAATGTAGCAGAAGATGCCAGACTTTAATTGTAGTTCTTTTAAGTCTCAGTCCTATCCCCCTTTTGCAATAGTTTTCAATCAATATAATGAATTACTTTGATTTTCAGCACACTTTTGTCTTGTTTTTGGCCCCATCAACTTGTTTAACGCCGCTCCAAAACAGTAGCCTTCACTGTGCTGTCGCCCTGGATGTATCATGGCAACTACTGTTTTAGAGCAGCGAAGAAGAACTGATTGCAGGTATTTTGTCACAGCTGTTAAATAATAATAATAATGATAACTATATATTTTTTATCACGCTTGTATCAGATTGGTACTCGGCATCGGCCGATACCGCAAGATCAGGTATCGGAATCATATCGGGAAGGAAAAAATTGTATTAGGAACATCTCTAACCATAAATAGCTTGATGTAAAGCTAAAAAAGGTTTGATTTTATTATTTCTAAACAGACAGTTTTGACAAAGAAAGCTAAGCATTGCAGCTGCCAATGGTGCATAGATCACCATCACAGATCCATTCCTCAGTCAACAGTAATGCAACCCACACAATTGGCATTATGAATATTAGGAAGAGCCATTTAACCACTATTTATAACACCGAGATGGGAAGGGACTTCATTTTTCATCACGTCTAAAGTTGTAGGGGAGCCCTAATTAATATAAAACCACACGTCTTGTCATTCACAGAAGTGCAAACACTTTTTTTTTTCTGCAGCTTGACCATCTGGCAAGGATGTGTTGTATCCGTAATGGTGTCCCTTATCTCTCCATAGCAACCAGAAATGTCAGTGATAGGAGCCTCATCTGAGGGGGGTGGAGAAGTGGGTCAGGGTTTCTCAACGCTGCCGACTGGAGAGGGTTGTGGCTTCACACCGCCGAGGCTGTCCAGCAGACCTGGCATGCTCGACGGAGTGCAGCAGAATTACGGGGATGATAGCTCGAGATGAGAGTAAGAAAACTCGGGGTGATTAATGCCAAAGGTCTTGGGACGTATTTGAGATTTCTAGCGGTTGCGTTATCTATTGCAGGAGTGAACAAAAGAAAAATCCTTCAAGCCCCGAGGTGTTAAATCATCTTGTCAAATAGTTAAATAAATAAACTGTTCTGCTTTTATTGGCAGCTCTGAAAGAGTTGGGTCAAGCCTTTCTAATATTTCATGATACGCTGCAATTTACAATTATTACACTCAGAGATATGAGCCACACCCACTGCCTCTCACCTCGAAACGGAGTTAAAACACACGCAACGCAGATGCTGCTCATTCTGGCCATTTAGTAGTACAGTACACACATTTATTTAGAATGCAAAGCCATTTTTCTATATTTTTGTCTTTAATTTTCAGTGCAATTTAGTCTCTACGTCTTGTGCAGACATGTATATCTAAATAAACGTGAAAAAAAAAACTCTGTAACAGCAAATAAAGCAACTGAAAACAGTTCTGAGTGGCCATGAACACAATCTGTATCTTAATCTACTTAGTCTCTAGTGTATCACAGCTCCACAATGGCATTGTTATGATCTAAATCTGTGTATTTTAACAATATCCAGCCGCTTCCATGAGGTGGAGGCTTTTCTGTGCTTCTGAAAAGGGGCGCCGGGCGGCAAACGCTGGCTGTGTCCATACTGCACAATAAATCGCGCTCCCCTGAGAGGGAGGGACGTGACGTCAAGCCTCTCTTGTTCATAGCCCCTGAATATTCATTGTCAAGGTTTTACATTCATTCTAACAGTAGCAGAGTCCATGTTGGAAGTCACGTCTCGTGCAGATGGGGCATATTTGATTAAATCTGAGCAGCAGAAGTCCAAACTCTGACAAATCAAACCTGTCATATGTGCAAGCATGTTGTGTTTGAGCGGTTTTCTCTCCTCCAACATAATTCTCAAGAGAAAATGGCAACTTTCTGTGGTGAAAAAGCAAGTTATACATTCAAAAAGTGGATATTTTGACTTATATAATGTAAAAAATCAATAATTTACTACTTTAGTGTGTCCATTTCTCATTTAAAAACATACTGTATTTTAATTTTGCATGTAGTAACTGTCCTCTAACATGGAATAAAATGGTGCATTTTAAATTTCAGCCATGCGAAGCTAAATAAGTGACTCAGACTTTGCTTTTGCGTATGTTATGGCAGACTGTGGTAGGATTTAGGGCTTATCATTGAAGCCCAATAGCAAGATAACAATCTGATGTTGCAGCATTGCCCTCTGGTGGCATAGTAAAACATAACAATACAGTACTTGAATATAACAAGTTAAGTTTGGCTTTCATTAACAAAGAAATGAAACTATTTACCTGAGAGTGAGGGCTTCTGGGAGTGGAGAGCTGACGGGACGCTGACGATCAGACGCTGATCCTCCACAGGAACCTCTGACCTCTCTGGAGAGCTGAAAGTGGTTAAAGAAGTTTATTACATTTAATCGTTAGAGCATAATGAACACAGAGAAGTCACACAATTCACACCTCGTGGCGTTATCTGCAGAGGAGCGATATCGGCCCAGCACCAGCACTTCATACGGCTTCTTGTGATGTGAGTCCAGTGGAAACACAAACTGTCCAGATGTGGTCACCTGGAGGGAAAGAGCAAAGCCTTAAAACATCTGGAATCACAACAATAGGTCAGATGTTCATGATTGAAAGCTATTCAAAGTTTCTGTACCTTGACCCAGAACCATTCGGCCATAACTTCTACACCCCAGTGAGGATACAGCTCATCACGGACGAACCGCAGGTGGCTGGGCCGGTTTGTGACCCAGGTGACCACTAAACAGTTCGGGGATGCCAGTAGGGGTATCTGGAGCTGTTTCAGCTGAGATGAGGGCAAAGAACTGTACCTTCATGGAGAAAATAGATTCTAAATGTTATTTTGTGTAAAGTCAACCACTATACTCCTCTCTACATGCACCTGTCTGACTCCTTCACAGGTACTGGTCTGGTCAAGTCCTTTTCCAGTTATGTTTTGGACATCAGTCTTCCAAACTATTTCACCACGCCAAATCAAAGCCAAATCCTTTGACTGACATTTCTGGCTCCAGACTTGGACTTGCATTATATTATTATTATTATTATTATTATTATTATTATTATTATAAATGCATTATTGAACTACTAGACTTTTTGCACATATACTGTATATTTGCACACGTTTACATCGTCTACATGTATGGCCTAAGGCAGTGGTTTCCAACCTGGGGGTTGGGGCCCCCAATGCTTCTCATGATAAATCTGAGGGATCACCAGATAATTAATTTCAGATCATTCATTTTTTTTAAATTTCTTTATAATTTCTAGCCATGCTTGCGACTTTTTTTTTTGTACTTATACTTCTTTTTTCTCTAGAGCCATGCAATTTGGTTCAGACATTCATGTTCCCCTCAGGATGAATTGTAATAAGTTTGGTGATCACTTAACCTTAACAGCCTCTCACGGGGCTGCTAACATGGCTGGAGACTCTTCTTTGTTTTTGTAAAACATTGGATATTTTGACCTCTTCTAACCTCAAAATCCTTCAAATAATATATATATATTTCTAAATTAATAAAAAAGGGGTAATAAGCCAAAAAAGTTTGGAGCTACTGGCTTAAGTTTTTGTAATGTCTATGTTGATTTTGTCGCAAATAAAGTCTTACTTTATCTTCATTCTGCTTTATACACTCAAAAATGCCAAATTACCTGCGACTCCTTTTCACAGACTTGTTTTCCCACGGTGGATCCATAACTATTAACTCAAACCTTCTTCCATCTGTGTGAGAAACAAGCAGCATTAGTTGTAAACAATGTCAGGCTGGGAGACAACTAGTATGATCTCTCTTGCGAAACACACTGAGTCATGCTGGAGTTATTTACATTAATTTAAACCACAATTATCTTTTTTTTCTCCATGATTTTGCAGCTTTTTATCTTCATTAAAAAGAAGTTACCACAATCGTGCAATTGTAAGACATTATGTCAAATCTGTTCCAGATGTTCTGACCAATATTTACACATTTTCCAGTTGCCATCATTGTACTCACACCGAACTAGGGGTTGTATTCTTGTGAAATCAGAGAGCAGGAAGGCTGTGTGTGGTGGTATTACATATTCCTCTCCCATCAGTGTGACCACTGAAGCCGCCCGGGTCTCTGTCACCCGAGAGAACAAGTCCACATGTGACGTACAGCCGTCTTCAGCAACAAGTGGCTGCACACACTCCTCCTGCTCCTCGTCGTCCACTAGAGGAAGCTCTTTAGCCATTTCACAAAGAGCTGCAAGGCTGCACTCCTGAGAGGGAAGAGGCTCTTTCTCTGTGTCTGTCACGCCGTTTAGATATCCCAGGGATCGGGCAGAATCCACCAAGGACTTGGTTCCCTCCAGGACGACAGACCTGATCTGCATCAGCACACATTATATTATTATTATACATTATTATAGGAGATTTGTGCCGGCAGAGACTGTACTGGAAATGCATGATATAAAACTCATCAGTGGTGGAAAGAAACTAAGTACATTTACTCAAGTTTTGAGGTACTTTTCTTGATTATTTCCATTTCTATCCTACTTTATACTTCTACTCCGACACAAATCTCTTTCCAAAAGACTTGAAGTTAGAGAATCCAACCTACCTTCTCATGGAAGGCCTGGGAATCAACTTCCCCCTGGTTGAGTTCACTGTGTTTTCGTTTCCTTTTCTGAAAGTCAAATTGATATTAAATGACGAATGATTAATGATTTTTCAGTTTCACAGATAGCTGATATTCATTCACAGATTTGATTTCTGCATAAAAGAGAATTCACAATAAACAAATAATACAATTACATTAAAAAATAAACAATTTGTACATAATGTGTCTCTGATTTCTTTATTTTTTTGCTTAAAGGGAGTTTTATAAGTGGTTAATACAACTCTGATTTCTGAAGATACCTTATACTGTACACCCAGTTGCCAGTTTATAATTAAAAGAATAATTCATTATTATTATTAATATTATTATTATTATGAATTAAATTATTTTTTATTATTTTATTTATTTATAAATATAAATATAGTTCTTGCACACTTTGCTAATGTACTATAGTATGTTATTGTTATTCTATGTTTATATTTTATAATTTCTGTTAGTTGTAGTAGTCTGGTATAAATATAGTGTATTCTTTATATTGTGTATACTACAGATATTTATCTCTAGTGTTGATATGTACATTATTGTGCATTTACTGTTCTGGTGCATTGCCTGGATAACCTGCTGCTGTGACACAATCATTTTAGCTTTGTGTACTTTTTGCTTAGAGAGACCAAAGATAATTAATGTTACATTAAATATGTGTACTTCACATGTAATTATTAAACACTGACAGCAGTGATTCTGGATGTGAGCCATAAGACCAGCAGCTGTCACTGTATAGCCATGTTTTGTGATTTACCTTTGGTGGTTTGTCTGTTTTCTGCAACAGATCCTTGTTTCCTGCCTCCACAGCAGCACTGGAGCTCACACTGTAATGACTGTTTAAAACCTGGAAACACTGCCTTCTGAAACAGCACCTCACATGTTTATTATCTCTCAGTCGGATGCAACGTGAATAACCCCGATCAATGAGTGAGCGTGCATCCAGAACCGAGCCCTGTTTGTTCTGAACCACCACAGACATTGTCGGTTAAAACTAGAGCTGGCTTGTATAATCTATTGCTTCATCTATCTGTCGGTGGTTCCGGTGCAGGAGTCGTTTCCCTGCCAACAAAAAACACGCCCAAACCAGTTGGATTTCAGGGGAAACGATACCGAAAGTAGAGCAGCGTTTAGAAACTCAGGAGCGATTTGCTGTTTTCATTCCCAAGGAGGATGAAAAGAGGAGACTTCAATGCGTCATATCCTCGTGGTTTACAACGCATGCGCAGTAAAATATGATCGGCACTGGCTGAAATTGTACAAAGGGTGGAAGTAACAAAAACTAATTGATAAAAATGTAGGTGATGAAAAGTTATTTGATTAACTTAAAGGTCCCATATTGTAAAAAAGTGAGATTTTCATTTTTTTTATTATAAAGCAGGCTTAAGTCAGACTGTACAACACCTCTCTAGGGAGGGGGGTCTGCAGGACAGATAATAATGCACACACTGCACTTTCATAGACTAAGCTACTGGAGTTACTCTGCACTGTACTCATTTTTAACAGTCTCTTCTGCATTATGTTCATTTTTGTAATAGTCGTGTATCATAGCTGTTACCTTGCACTATATTCACTTTTAACAGTTTTCTTCATCTCCTTGTATTTTTATATCTGGTGTATTTTTTTTGTACTTTGCACTACTAACTTTTTTACTGCCTTTTTACTAACATGTTTTGCACGATGGAACTGTGATGCTGGAAACTTGAATTTCCCTCGGGATCAATAAAGTTACTATCTATCTATCTATCTATCTATCTATCTATCTATCTATCTATCTATCTATCTATCTATCCATCCATCCATCCATCCATCTATCTATCTATCATCCATCTATTCATCTATCCATCTATCTATCTATCCACTGTATCTATCTATCTATCTATCTATCTATCTATCTATCTATCTATCTATCTATCCATCCATCAATCTACTGTATCTATCCATCCATCCATCTACTGTATCTACCCATCCATCCATCTACTGTATCTACCCATCTATCTATCTATCTATCTATCTATCTATCTATCTATCTATCCATCCATCCATCCATCCATCCATCCATCCATCCATCTATCTATCTATCTATCTATGTATGTATCTATCTATCCATCTATTAATCCCAGAGCTCTAAACCTTGTCCTAACCTCTTTTAATAGGCCTTGTACATTTCGCGGAGGTAGATGACGTATGTCCCCAACGAGCTTCCATAGTAACACGTGGTTACAGAGTTACCGGACGAGGCGTGGTTTATTCAAAGAGGCTGCAACTAACAGCATCCCTTTACAGTCTACACATAAAGTAACTTACAGTTTAATCAACTTCGGGATAAAGTGAAAAGTCAAGTTAACGTTACACACGGGAGGAGACAGACTTTAATGTTAGTGTAGTTGAGGAGAAGTTGTCCAGCTGTCTCTGTGTTGTCTTCTGTCTCCATGGAGGATGGAAGAGTCCGCAGGAGGATCCGTGTTTACGACTGTCGCACCGAAAACCAGACGCAAGATACGGTCAAACGACTCGAAGCAACCGGTCTGGACTTCAACGGGTTTCTTCTGCTTCTGCACCGGGTAACATAATGTTTGATAACTTTACTCTGGTTTGTTTATTTGTTTTGCACAATTTAATACTATATAACATGATAAAAAAATAAATGAATAATACACAGTGCAGGAAGAGGCAACAACACATTTGCTGGTACCAACTTCTTATATATTTTTTTATTTTATATCATAAATTGTATATCAAGGTTTTGAATTTTGTTGGTTCGACAAAACAGGGAATTTGAAGATGTGAATTTTATGGCATTTTATACACAAAATGATCATATCATTTTATTTTATTTTTTTCACATATATTTATCCAAGACAAATAACTTTTGAGGTACTTGTACTTGATTAATTTATTTCTATATATTTTTGGGGGGCAAGAATAAATGGCGTGAAAAAAATATACATTTTTTTACAGTCTTTGTTTAGCATTAAAAGATTTCATGATGTTTGCAGTAAGCCATGGTTTTGTTAGTTTATGATGAGGTTTGGGAGACACCTCATCATAAAAAATATATAAGAACTGGCAAGGTGAAGAGAGCAGGTCTGGTCATGCTTAATGGGATGAATGTAGTACCTTTCTTTGCAGCCAAAAAAGGGATTAGTACACTGATATGCAGTTTCTATGAGTTTTAGCACAAAAGCAACTGTGGAAATTATTTCTTTATATGTTCGCCTATCTGGAGATGATTAGAAGAAACTCTTAATAGGCTTCATTTTGATGCTAGTTTTACATTTGCTTTGATTTCCTTACTCCTAGAAAGAACAGATCACATGCATTCCTATGTTACAGTTTGGTGGATCAATACTGTTTTTGGATTTGGAAGAGAGTTGTTCATGTTTACTAATATTCTTTGGACTGTCTTAGATAAAAGGAAAAATGGGTGTGGTCGTTCCTCTGGGATTGTCTCTCTTGACAATTCATGCCTCTCAATTTCAAGGAAACGAAACCGGCTGGGTGAAGAGAGCAAGTCTGCTCATGCTGCATTGCAAAACATTAAACATGTTAATGTGATGAATGCATCTTTTCCTGTATCCTTCCCTTTGCTTTACCTTCATTTACCTTTACCTTATATACTTAACATACTGTTTTACAAACTGTTACACCTCTCTATATATATTTATCACCTCTCTATCCATACTATTTTCCTGTCTACACCTCTGTGTATGTATATTGCTTCTCGTCATGCATATACATACTACATCCAGTTTACATTCAGTTTTCCCCATCTGAAATAGTCATTAACATTACAAATTTACATTTACATTACTATTTTATATTTATTTCTCATTTGATTCTCATTTTGCTTTTACTCGTGTGATCTATTTATCTTTTATACATATTTTATGAGCATTGTTGAAGGAGCCTGAGACAATCTTCTTGTTGAGAGGCATTTAATTGACTGTTGTAAATTCCGTGGTGTCATGGTGCAACATCCATAAGATCTATTACCCGGCTTTTTTGAATACTTGATTCTGATTGGTCAATCACAGTGTGCTACAGTCTGTTATTTCTTTATAGCAGACTGTTGCTATGTATACCAGACCGTTGCTATGGACGCAGGTCTGATCTCGCACTCTGGCGGACCAGTTTTGGGTCAAATTATTGTTTTCTTAAAGGGACTGTTTGTAACTTTTTAAGCGTATAAATGTAGCGGGTCGTCACACATGCGCGCTCACATATGCGCGTTCGCGTGTGGCCGCTGCCTCTCCTCCTCTGCCTGCCTGCCTTCACTCAGACAGCGCACGAGTTCTCGCTCAGCTCGCTCCACCTCTAGACGTGAACGCGCGCTCCCTCCACACTGCAGAAGAGTTAGTAGCTCTGAGAATATCTAGTGAATGTACAGTGGACGTTTGTGCAGAAATAAATGCTGCAGCTCCTCCAGACCAGCAGAGGTTTCCCGTGTCTTGTGAAGTGACGGAGCTCCTCAGCGAGTAACGTTATCATCTCGTTACCTACCGGGTGCCGGTGTCTGGTGCCTGCTCTCTCCGCCCGCAGCCGGAGAGAGCAGGGAGACATGCAGGAAAAGCCAACACTAAGATCAGATCTAAATCATGTTCATGGAGAGACCTTCGTCTGGTCAGCTAACATTACTGCCAAGCAGCTGAAATATGGAGTGATATTGTGGTTTTAGCTGACGTGTGTTGCCTCACTGTTTTGAGCGATGCTCGTTCAGGTCTATTTAGAGCGAGCAAGCGCGAGCTCGACGCTGACTTTCGTTGATTTCACGACCACAGGTGTCGCTGTTAAGAAGCATTTCTGAAAGTTACAACTAGTCCCTTTAAGTAGGTAGCTGTGTGTAATAAGCGGGGTAATGAACAGCTAGTGGGTCATTGTTGTGAAATAAACCCCGACAGGGTGATGCAGGACGGGTGACCTCGACTGCCATGATGAAGAGCGCGGGTGACAGCAGACTACCTGATTTACACTGTAGATCCGGAAGCCATCTGAATGCATGTGTGGAGGCACAGCGAATTAAATTTTTTTTTTACTTCCCTTTCCTGCTCTCACAGACCGCACTCTTTCCTCTTTTTGCTGCAGCTGTAAATTGTTAACATAAGCAGCCCTGGTTGTCTCTGTTATTTTGTTTCCTGACCTTATGACAGTACAGTCTTGATGTCCATCTTTCTGATAAGTGTTAAGATTTGACAAAAACACTTCTGATGATAATTTGTACAATTAGTTGATGAGTCATTTTGTCTATAAAATGTCAGAAAATATTGAAGAATGTTGCTCACAGCCTCCTTGACGTCATCAAATGTCTTGTTTTGTCCGACCAACAGTCCAAACCCCAAAGAAATTCAATTTGCAGCGATAAAAAACAACAAATCCTCACATTGGATTAGCTGAGAGTGGTTGGCATTTCTGGTTTGACATATGACCGAATGATGAATGAATAACCAAAATAGTTGCCACTTAATTTTCTGTTGAGCGACTAATAAATCAATTAATTGACTGACTGTTTCAGCTCTAATGAAGACATGAACACTCACTTTGGACATTTTTGTTACAGGAATTTGGAATCCATTCACATGACACATATGTGTTGACCACATCGGACAGAACAGCCCTGGATTTTGACAGATTTGGTGAGTAAATCTGTCCCAGTTGGTGCAAAAGTAAACAATATGCTGCCATAAATTACAGATGAGAAAATTAAAGAAATATATCTTAATTATTTTAAATTTTTCCGTGGTTCATTTGTTCTGTAGATGTCATCACCTGTATGTTTTTTTTTTCTGAAATTGCTGAGATTATGACAAGACAGTTCCATTTTTTTATTTTTTGCATTGTAGAGGAGCTTCAGGATAACAGCACCCTCCTCTTGTTGCAACATAAGCACCAAGTACTGCCTGTGGCCACGGAGGACCACATCAAGTTTTCGCCTCATTATAATACGCTGATCCAGGCTGGCACGTATGAGTACTACGCTAGTGAGGGCCAGAAATCATTGCGTAAGTGCTTATATAATCACAGTCGTATACTGGAGATGGACAGAGACATTAAGCTGCATATCATCACTCATAACTTGCTACGTTTTGTCATTTTTGTCCAGCATTCGCACTTGCTGAGCTGATCGACAACTCTCTTTCGGCCACAGCTAAAAACCCAGGAGGGAGGACAATAGAGATACGAATGGTTGGTTCTTTTGCATATAATTTTATAACCAAATGTTTCACCTGCACAGTAAAAGTGACTGACCTTCTCTCCCTGTTTTCAGGTGTTTGATGACTCCCTTGGAAAACCTGCACTGATTGTCTTAGATAATGGGCGCGGGATGACCTCTAAACAGCTCAATAACTGGGCAGTGTACAGACTCAATAAATTTTGCAGGTAAAGCAGCCCATTTGTGAGGTTGGTGTGCCTTTAGCTTCTTCAGCTTCAGATTAGCCAAACGCCCAAAATTTGATTATGCATCTGTTTTTTTTTTTTCTTTCTTCACTACAGAGAGGAAGATGGGTATGTTACACCAGATCCTGTCCGCCGTAGTCTCAACAGTGATATATCCTACTTCGGAGTTGGAGGAAAACAGGCTGTGTTCTACATTGGAGACTCAGCCAGGGTATGTCTTCTGTGCAAATTGTTAAGAATTCAACACAGCGCTCTAGACTGCGAACAAAATGCATATGCAATATTTTTTTGACAGCGTATGATTTAAAATTTCACATGGGCGGATTCACGCGAGTGCATTATACAGAGACATCAGCCACTGTCTGTTCTATCCCCGCTGCTCGCAAGAGAATGTACTTAAAGTATAAAAGTAAAAGTACCCACTATGCAGCCAAATGGGCTCTTTAATTGTTACATTAAAATATATTAAAATATTAAAATATTTGATTATTATTATTATTGATGCAGATACATGTGAGATGCATTTTATTGTTGTATCTGGCTATAATACAGCTAATTTAATTATTTTTTTATACTGTTGGGTGGTTTAATTCACTGTAGAACAATGCATTGTATTTCCTATATTCATTATAAATAAATGTAGTAAAGTAAATATAGAATATTTCCCTCTGAAATGTAGTGGCTTAGAAAGTAGCATCAAAAATTTACCTAAGTACAGTACTTGAGTAAATGTACTTAGTTACTTTCCACCACTGATTAATACCATGCTGTACCAAAAGGTTGCGACCAAATCATGTGCTACCAGTGGAAAAGTTAGTCTAAAGCCCTGCAGCATTACCAGAATCAGTAACAAAGACTACCTTAAAGAGGAATACCAATGTACACCATTAAATCTTCTTTTTTTTTCTGTACATTTTGGTTTATTAAACTTTTGCAACTATGGAAAGTTATCCCGGTGACATTCGTTTTATCTGACCCTGCTGCGTCACCAGACTGACTTCACACAAATGAATGAGCAAAAAATAACCGTAGCTTTGCTTCCTTTGTGTTTTAGATGATCAGCAAACCAGTTGGCTCCCCAGATGTTCATGAGCTGTTTCTGTCCAAAGAGGACTTTGAGAAAAAAGAGAGGAACAAAGAGGAGATCTTCTGCGGGATCATTAGAAACCGAAAGGTAAGTGCTCTGTTTTAAAAGCCTCCGTTCACATGAAGTAAAAGCTCGCTTGTAACTTCAAAAACATTATCCTGATTTGCAATTTGAAGCTCTCTGCGTTAACATCTCTGCTATCTCTCTAACTGTGTGACGTTTCATCCTCCTCCTGCAGCCGGGTGACTCTTCACATGTGAATAAACCCGATGAGCGCTTCCTCCATAGCCTTATCAAAGAGGAATCTGGGAAGGAAAGCTTCACAGCCGTGGTCATTATGGGGATCTTACCCGAGCATATCAACTATCTGAGACAAGATTTCGAAGCGTGGACCAGACAGCTAGCGTGAGTTCATTCACCCACACCATCCGATATGTACTCAAAAGTCTTAAAGCAGCAGTGGGTAGAATTGGAGCAAATATGACTAAAAAAAATGATTTTCATAAAACGGTCACTATATCCTGACTACATGAGACAGGTAATCTGAAAAAATAGGCATTACAGTAACAGAATATTGTTTCATATTTGATCAGCGCTGCCTAATTTGACCGTTTCATCGGAGTTTGCGAGTGATTGACAGTTGCCTCCATTGAATGAACAGCCAATAGGAACGCTCTCTCTCTGAAATGACCTGTGATTGGCCAAAGTCTCCTGTCACAGGCTAGATTTTTAAAAGCCTGAAAACAGAGCCATGAGGAGGTGCAGAAGTCTAGTTTTCTCTCAGAACACTTGAATTACAATATGCTGAAGGTTTATTATGGAATTTTTGCCCAATGATGCCAAAAACGTTCTGCCTACTGCCACTTTAACAGGTCCCAGGTTGTCTGCTTTGATTGATTTCATATTAAAAAAAAATCTGTTTTGTCCATATTTCAGTCACATATATCACTATTATATTCACGGAGTCAATGGGAAGGACTTGAGAGCTGCTAGCTCTACAATCTCAGATCATCAAATTGACATTCAGGTGAGGCTGCTGGTCTTAAAAGCTTAAATTGTTGACAAGAGTGACTCTGCTTTGTACTTATGCTTTAATGCAGTGTATCTCAACTAATATTCCTATCTCTCTTTAAACAGATCACTTTGCGTGAGAAGCCTCCCAAGTGTCCCCGTGCGCTCAATCTAAGGGAAGTTGACAACGACATGCAGACTCTCTACATAAGTTCTGCTGTCGACACGTTTGAGTTTAAGGCCGCTGAGAAAGACGGTGGCAAAGTGGAGGGAGTTATTCGCTATCATCCCTTCCTCTACGACAAGGAGACGTACCCCGAAGACCCCTCCGATGGTGGGCAAGGATACAAACTCTAAAATACTGAATAAACTTTATGACATATGATGGCTTTGGATTGAAATTGAGGATTTTATTTTGGTCCTTTGTTTATCAGCCCCTCTTGATGATGATGATGATGACGATAATGAGTCTGGAGTCCAGCAGCACGCAAAACGAGAAAGGCCGATATTTCACTGTTTCTGGAATGGACGGCTCATACCTTACACCACGGTGTCTGAGTAAATACTTTAACTATTTTGTTTCTTTCCACTTCAACTTTAAAAGAATAGCAAGAAAGCAACTTTCACTTAAGTTATTAAAGAACCGACACAATATGTTGGTCTTTTTACATTTTTGCTGTCCGTCTGTACAGGTTTGACTGGTGTTCTCCGAGTAGAGGAACAAAGGATCTTGCAGAGTGTTACAATCGAGTTTCGGGGGTGCTTTTCACCGACGACAAATTCAAAGTCAGCACGAACAAGCTTACCTACATGGAGCTGGAGCTGAAACTGAAGCACAAGGACACCATCTTCACACGCATTGTTAATGGACAGGTGGTCATATACAGATACTCTTTGATTAGAACAAATCGCAGCACCACATTAGAGAATCTTTCTCCGTATTAGATGTGGATATACAGTATATATTTAAGGTTGATTTGTGTATAAAATTATTTTATTGATGTCGTTGATATTTGTTACTGGAAGTGTCCACAGGAAAAGAGCAGTTCTTCAGTCCCCTCCCCCCTGATCAAGGTGCCTAACTATAGCAGAATCCAGAAGGCAGGAAATGTTCAGTAACACTATAGAGTCCATGCATAAGCCTGTCAGTGATCAGTGTTCTTTGTATGTCGTATTCCCCTAGTGAGCGAGGAAGAAAAGGTCAAGTCAGAGCGAACAGGTCTGCTGCTGCATCCTTCAAGGTGCTTAGACAAGTTGAGAGAAAAAGTGCAGGTTGCTAGACTGTGGATTGATTAAAGCTGCACTAAGCAATAGTTTTGATATTAACATTGAATCAAATTATTTGGCATAATGTGAAAAAGGGTTGCCTGTAGTGCAGAAAGAGAATTGACACACAACTCTGCAGCTCTATACAGCTTTTAGCGCAATATTTTAATCGGGATTAATTAATTTAATCGATTGACAGCCCAGTGTTTATATCAAACTCACAAAAAGCAACTTAACTATGATTTTACAATTTTATTACTGAGCTCTGTAGGAAGGAGGTGTGCTTGGTCAGAAATAGGTGACAGGCGTGCCATGGGAATTTCAAAATAAAAGCATAACTTAAAGGTGATGATATTAGATCGTTGATCATTGAATCGATATATCAACGTATTAGTTACACCCCTAATACACTACTGCTAACATTTAAGAGAAGCCGAGGCTACCTTACCTTCCCAGCACAAATAGGCAATGAATTGAAATAAACGTCCTGCACCTAGCAAGTTAAACACCCTGCCAGATGTTTTTATCAGGAGTTGATTAAGACCAAAACGGAGCTAAAACGTCAGTGAATATTGGACTATGAACATGACTGCGATACAGTTGCGTCTGAAACGTAGGTGTTTATGCAATCTTTTGCTGACAAGTTAGCCATAATGTAGATAAGCCAGCAGCAGAAGACCTGACAAGTTGGTCATAAAGTAGATAAACCAGCCGTAGAAGACTTGTTTCCTAGTGGTCAAAAATCATAATTTGAATGCAGCTTCAGTCCATTTATTTCAATTTAAGAGCGAGAACAACCACCAGGTGTTGCTGAACTGTTTTATTTCCATGTCCACAGAATCACAGGGTCAACATTCAGAGGGAGTTTACGCAGTGGCTAAAAAACTGTCATGAGAAGTGGGACAAGCAAGTGAAGTTCTTGGGCTATAAGGAGACCATAACACGAACGGATGTGCCCGTTAAGAGAATGCAGCATCCCTGGGCGACGTTCTCCTCCATCGAATATGACGGCAAAACCTACACAGAAGGCCAACTCGTGAGAATCCGTTTTTTTTTTTCTTTTTTCTGAGTGTATATTCTGATTATTCTGTATTCTCTATTGATGTCTACATTCTTCCTCATATAGGTGAAGTCTCTCAAAACGCAGCCCATTCTGTATTGTAGTGTGGTTCGTTTTTTGCTGTATGGAGAACACCATGGAGATGTCCATGCCACCGGGGGACAGGTTGAAGTGGCTGTGGTAAGGAAGGAACTACGGAGTTTGTGTTTGATAATGTGATAAAAGTATGACTCAAGTTTTTCTTGCATGTCAATCCTTTCTTTCTCTTTATCTTCTTTTTGTAGTTTAAGCAATTTTTTTGTTCAATAAAGGAAAAATTGCCACAGAGCTCTTGTACTTGGAGCACCCAGGTTTAAAGTTGCAGGAAACTTGATCTGGAATCGCTTCTCTTCCACATCTATATGTAGGAATACATGTGGTGTGATGTGTTAAGCATTTGATGTCAATCAAAACGTCAAATCACTTTTTTGAGTTTACTTGTTTTGAGCCTGATATTGATAAACAAATCTTTTTCCTAGGAACCCAAAGCACTTCACGACCAGATCAAGACCATACCCATTACCAAGATCGACAAGAAGGCCACACAAGAAGCCATCAAGAAAAACATCGACAATGACTACGCCAAGTGAGTAAGCAGTTAGGGGAAATGCTCCCATACTTCTAGCATCTAATCTGGGTGTCAGTATCTCAATAGAGTGCTGCAGAAATGAGACCTAAAACCCAGAAATGAGTTAGCACTTTAGCACTTCCGGTTCCCTCGTCTGGAAGTCATTGGGTTTTTAGTTAGATGCCTGAAATAAGGTCTGTGGTTAACACGGGCTTAAGAGATTTTAACGTTTTGTTCTATACATAAAAGACACATTTTGAAGCTTTTAAGTGTCTTAAAAAAGGCGGTTCACACTTCGCGGGTACGAGCAGCCATATTAGATCATGCTGCTCGCAGAACTTCTGAGTACTTCTGTATTTATTTGTTCCAGGCTTCCAGAGATTCTGAAAGTGGACTATCCAGAAGGGAACCCCTGGCCACAGGATGCTGTTTGTCCAGCTGGGACTCCGTTAGGTAAACTGCTTCACTGTTTGGACACCACACCGGTCACACACACATTGGTGTGCAATGTGCAGAGAAACATGATAATGTGGAAAAAACGTCCCTTTTCATGGAGCCCAAACGTCACACTGTATGGTTTGTGTTTTCACTTTCACATCATTTCAGGTCCACTCCGAATCGAAATTCTAAACAAGAAGGGAGAGTCAATATCCACGATGCCATCAGTGGGCCACGGAGCAGGGAAAAAACTGGTTATTGAGCTCAATATCGTCAAGCACGGTAAGAAAAACGAAACCAACTCCTCTAAACATCTGAAAAGCTCAATCAGATGGTTTAATATTTAAGGTGCAATGCTGCGTTATTTAACTTCTTAGAGATAAAAGCTACAAGCAGTAAGCCAATTAATTAGCAGAGAAAAAGATTCACCATAAAGTATTTATTTCTTCCATTTCTAAGCTAAGGGGCTATAAGAATGATGATGCAGAGAAGCTACAAAAACTGCTCAAATTATTAGGTAATAGCAATTTAAAGGGACTGTTTGTAACTTTGTAAGCGTATAAATGTAGCGGGTCGGCACACATGCGCGCTCGCGTATGCCGGGAGTCTCGTCTCCTCTGCCTGCTCGCCTTCACTCAGACAGAGCGCGCGTTCTCGCGTACTCGCTCCACCTCTAGACGTGAACGCGCGCTATCTATTAATATATAGATTACATTATTTATTAATAGTTTATGTTCTTGATTAACCATTCAGACTATAAATTAGTAAAAAAATCCTTTTATAATTTCTAGAGCTGCAGAGATAATTTGACTAATCAATTTTTGCAAAAATGGTAGAAAATGTTGTTTTCATCCTCTCAAATATGGAGATTTACTGCTTTTCTCTTGTTTTTGTATCGTATTAAACTGAATATTTTAGGGTTGTGGGTGACAAAACAAGACATTTAGAGACATCACCTTGGACTTTGAGACACTGGGATGGACGTTTTTCACTATTTTCTGACATTTAATAGACCAAATGATTAATTGATCAATCTAGAAAATAAATGTCAGATTAATCGATAATGGAGATAATCATTAGTTGCAGCCTAACAATTTCCCAGAGCTCAAGTTTGATGTCGTCAGGTTGCTTGTTTTGTTTGACCAACAGTCTAAAACCTGAAAATATTCAGTTTACTCTAATTTACGACAAAAAAGCGTCAAATCCTCACATTTGAAAAGTGGGAACTAGAGAATTGTCGCTTGTTAAATGACTAAAAAAGTTGTTGCTACTTAATTTTCTTTCCGCTTACTATATTTTTCCCTACTTTGTGATTCTTTGTTGGTCAGCTTCTTGGTATACAGTTTGTAACAGTGTTTTATTTTCCTCTGAATGTTGTAGTCAACTCTATTTGTCTTTCATATGTAGGCCCTAGAGGAGATGTGGAGGTTTTCACTTGTCCTCCTGCCCGATATTCAGCAAAGTGGGGTTACTGTATCAAGAAAAATGGTACATTTCTTTTTATTTGTCAACTTTGTCATTTTATGGTGACTTTTTGGATGTTCTGATTTTTATCTGCTGAAAGATGACGTATTTATTATAATTTAACATCTCGTCTTCGGCAGATCAAATGACCGACCTGGGGAAGTATACTCTTACCCTGAATACTGTGATAAATGAAAGTAATGCGACTACCTTTGGAGGCAGAGAGCTTCCAAGCTACAAACTCAAGTTCACCATCAGTGGTAAGGAAAACCACAAAACTTCAACTGTCATATTTTGTTATGCTTTCTGCTTGCCCTAATCACACACTTCCACTGTTTTTATCCTTCTCAGCGGGCAGTGCTGAGAGATTCGTTATCAGCGATGTGAGCCCTACTATTCGCATCGGAGTGCCGTTCGACATTCCTCTGCTGATAAAAGATGGTTATAACCACTCGGTGACGTCTCCTCCCGATCTCAAACCTGAACTCAAATGCAGGTGGGTCACTCCACTTTATTTGAAAACATGTAACCTCAGTTCTGTTGTGTTTTCAGTGGACAGCTTACTAAGAAGACCCTCTATTCTTATTGCTTGAAATGCTGTTTTGACATGTGTTTTTTATCGAAGAACAGCACGTTTATGTAACTGATTTGTAAGTTTAAAGGTATAGTTCCGGTGCTTTTGAAGTGGGGTTGTATGAGGTACTTATCCATAGTCAGTGTATTACCTACAGTAGATGGCAGTCAGCACGCCACCAGTTTGGAGACAGGAGTTACCGCACGGAAGCAAAGCAATGTACTGCTGCGAACGGGGCTGGCAGGAAAACGTATTTTATCCACCTAAAAGAGGCTCACCTAAAATAAATCAATATCAGTTTGAGTGTACACTATATTTAGAATATGTTCACCGCTTTATCTTGCCGTCAGACAGCCCTTTCTGACAGGGAACTGAAGTCGTATCCATCTATGCTCTCCCCAAAGCCACCAGACGCCATTGAAAAAAACAAAACATAAATTTGACCTCGTAGGCAGCGGTAGACCAGCATCCCCCGTGTTCTACGAGGTCAAATTGCTGTTTTGTTTTTTTCAATGGAGTCTGGTTGATTTCCATTGAAAAAAACAAAACAGCAATTTGACCTCGTAGAACACGGGGGATGCTGGTCTACCGCTGCCTACGAGGTCAAATTTATGTTTTGTTTTTTTCAATGGAATCTGGTTGCTTTGGCGAGAGTATAAAGAACTCTAGTTCCCAGTCAGAAACATAACCTGTATAGCTTTCTCACGGCAAGGTAAACCAGTGAAAATATTCCAAATATAGCTCACACTTAAACTAATATTGATTTTTTTAGGTTTGCGTTTCTTTTAGGTGTCTAAAATATGTTTTGCTGCAGGCCCCGTCCACAGCAGTGCATTGCTTTACTTCCATGGGTAGCTCCTGTGTTTCCCCAAGCTGGGGGCGCGCCAACAGTCATCTACTGTAGGTAATACACTGACTACGGATAAGTACCTCGTACAACCCCACTTCAAAACACCTGAACTAAGTATACATATCATTGGTTTATCATAAAGATCATCATGTCTTTACTTTGCCAGATGTGGGGGTTGGCTCTGGTCCCATTAACATTATCTTTATTATTAATTAGTGGCCTGGATCTGAGCTACGAGACAGTGGACACCAGTGGGACAACGTTCACCATCAGAAGTGTCAAAGCGAGAGGAAAAGTCCAGAATTACTTAAAGGTTAGAAAAATAATATGCTCTCCTCTCACAAGATAATAGTTTGCCTATTTACTAGAAAGGTTGATGCACATGGTGTAATTATGTAAATAGCACTAAGAGTGTAGACAAGAAGGATCCTTATTTTGCACAAGGACCTACACTAATGCCGTAAATTCACATACAAACAAGTTAGATACAAAAATGATTATCATAAAGTGGGCATGTCTGTGAAGGGGAGACTCGTGGGTACCCATAGAACACATTTTCATTCACATATCTGGAGGTCAGAAGTCAAGAGACTTCTTTGAAAATGGCCATGACAGTTTTTCCTCGCCAAAATTTAGCGCAAGTTTGGAGCGTTATTTAACCTCCTTCCCGTCAATCTAGTATGACATGGATGGTACCAATGGATTCCTTGGGTTTCCTAGTTTCATATGATGCTAGTATCTTCTCTTTATCTTTAAAACTGAGCCCATTACAACCTAAAAATCACAAGTTGTGTTAATGCGTTAAAGAAATTAGTGGCATTTAAACAAATTTGCATTAACGCATTATTATCATGTTACCTTTGACAGCCCTAAAAAAAAAAAGGAAATATCACTTGTCAGGTCTGTAGACAAGATTACAACATCTGACACAAAGAACATCTGCTTGACAGAGACAGATGAGACAGAAACTGCTTCTCCTCCGTTACCTATTTCCTTCCTGTATTTTATTTTGCAGCTGTATGGCCTGACAGTGATCATGCCTGGCCTGAAAAAAGACACGCAGGCGATCAAGATCAGTGTTCTTCCAGGTAAGACTGCATTTAGTTATTCATTTAGAACAATGAAACGATTACTTGGATGATCAAATTAATCGATTAAGGGTTGAAGTGACTTTTTAGTTTGAATTTTTGAAGCTTTTGAAACTTTTGAAGTTAAATGCCAAACCCTTTCAGCTTCTGAAATGGAAGGATTTACCTTCTCTCCCTGTTTTATATCATTGTAAATTAAATATATGTAAGTTTTGGACTGTTTTCCAGCATCTTATGGAATTAAAGATTAATCGAGTAATTAAAAAAAGAGGCAACAGTTGTTGATTTTTGGTTGTTGGTGTCTTTTTAGTTCAGACAAACTGCTTACTCCCCACTGACAGTTAGGCGGGGGATTGTAAAGATATCCAACGTCATCCAGCTGTGGTTGAAATGGTAATCTGTTGGACGTTAAGAAATGGATCATACCACCATCTTGTCACCAGTGCCTCTTTAGCAACTTATCTTTCTCTGTGTAAATAATCGACCGCTGATCTGAACGCACTATGATTCTCAGCCACATGACGCTGTTTTTCAGGTAATCCACATTCCCTCCATGTGACGCCAGAAGACGACCCAATCACAGTCGAGAACGGACAGCCTGTCACGTTTAATGTTGAAGTTCACGATGAGGCCGGAAACATCACCGCTCACCCCAGACAGATCGTCAGCTGCCAGGTACTGCCGTATTTCAGCACCCCACTACGTATGTTGGACTACTAATAGTCCGTGAGCCAGGAACCCCAATTTTGGGCCACTGGTAACATCTTGGGGAATAATTCTTATAGTGATTTTTGGCAAGGTATACACCCCTATGCTAGAAGATGTGTGATAGCATTGCAGCTGTGGTAGCTTTCTGTGTGCCATCACTTGATTTTTAACCCCATGCCAAAATACACTTTTCAAAACTATACTTCTTTTCTTCTATAATTCTACTTCAAACTGACGATTCTCTCTTATTATTGACCATTTCTCTTTGAACATTGGTGGGAATATATAGCTCAGACTATATCGAGGGGATCAGAGGGACATAAGTGACTTTTTAGGTCAAAATTAGTTATATATATCAAATGAAAGCTCTTTCTACTGCCAAAAGGGCATTTGTGAAGTCTATTCCAATCCAGAGTTATTAATTAAAAAACAAAAGATCTACCACTGAACACACTGAACGATTTGGGGCCAAAAGGACGTAAGTGCACTTCAGAATAAAGAAAAATATTAGGGCTGTCAAGCAATTCATTTTATTTTTATTTAACCTTTATTTAACCAGGTAGTACTCATTGAGATTAAGAATCTCTTTTGCAAGAGAGACCTGGCCAAGACAGCAGCATTTAAACATACATTCAAGTTTCAGACGCCACAACATTAAAACAAATACAAAATAAATACATAGCATTATATCATACAAAACACATTAAAATCAAGTGTCTGAAGCTAAACGTTAAAGTGAAAATATTCAGAAACACAGACCGCTCCCGATTGACTCTGCTTCTAGGTCTTTCATTAATGTTTTAAATTCATCAAAAGTAATCAGATTTTCCAGTTTCAACTTAGCTTGCAGTGTATTCCAGGAAAAAATATATAACCGCATGATTGTCCATGATTAATCGGGATTAATCGCACATTTTTTTGGTTCAAAATGTACCTTAAATGGAGATTTGTCAAGTATTTAATACTCTTATCAACATGGAAGTGGGCAAATGTGCTTGCTTTATGCAATTGTATGTATATATTTATTACTCGAAATCAATCAGCAACACAAAACAATGACAAATATTGTCCAGAAACCCTCACAGGTACTACATTTAGCATAAAACAATATGCTCAAATCATAACATAGCAAACTGTAGCCCAACAGGCATTCTTTCTGGGCCTAATCTTGGAACTTTCCTTCTTTCTTTTGATTTAATAATATAATCTGAATGAACATAAATAAAAAGTGTGTGTTGAATTATCCTCATCCTTTTATTTGTGAATCAGGTTGAGGGGCTTAGACCAGCAACAACGGACTGCAGCACCACAGGAGCTGGACAGCTGACGACAAAGCCCATAAACCTGAAAATAATCAAGGGAGAACCGCAAAACCTCAAAGTTCAATTTGAGATGCCTGTAAGTCAAAATAAAGCAAAGCGTTCTGCTTTGAAGAACATTCCCCGATTTAAAACTTTGATCGTGATGTCTCCATTCCTTCTTTGTTTTCTCATAAGAGTCAGAAGGAGATGGCGTTGGTCGTGAGGACACTGAAGGTGGTGCCCAGCACGAGAGTCTCCCGCATGGAGATCTGCAGGGCGGATGACAAGAATCTGGTGCTGAGAAACGACGAGAAGATCGTTTGGCTGGCCGGAGGCTTGCTGGAGAACCTGTTATATAAGCTGTATGATGAGGCTGGTAGAGAGGTTCCTCCCACTGCTGAAATAGCCTCCATGATCAAGGTGTGCCTGGCATACACATGTAGATGGTGTGGTGATAAATAAAAGAAACGATGTTGCTGCAGTAAATCAGTCCTTGTATTTGAACTGACTTTCCATTGTTCACTCTGACTGTGTTTAAGGTTAACTGGACGGGAGACGTAAATATGGAGGATCTGGTCCAGGGGAAGCTGCCTGACATACAGGTGCCCACGCAGGTGCCCACGCAGGTGCAGGAAGCAGGAAGATTCTACCAGGTGTCCTACCAAGACCAGAGAGTGTCCGTCTCCTTCAAAATAGTGTAAGACACACAAACCCGACTCAAAGCTGCGATTCAGTGTTTGCAATAGGGCTGTCCCAATAACCACAGTATTACAACACCGCACCATTGACAAGCCAACCACAGGGGTTGGCAAGCAACCGCCACAACCGCTACAGTATGTTCAGTTTTTGCAATGGGAGTGCTGCACGAGTGGTGCACGTTTGATGTCACTGTCACTATTTACCCAGCTGTCCAATCACAACGGAGGAAGGGTGGGACAAATACAATAAAGACCAACAGTAAAAACCTACATGTAGGCTGCAAGTGCTGACACAACAGCGGAGGAGAAGTTAATATGCATAGACCGGCGGGTCCGTCCTCTCTCCCTACATACTTCAGCCTCTCCTTCATCCGGAGCAAGTACTCTACCATTTACTTAAGCAGATATTCCGTATCATAGCAACCAGACGTAACCAAAGCGTCTTAGCTGAAAATACGCTGCGCCTCATGAGGCAGCAGTAGCTCAATCCATACGGGACCTGGCTTGCGAATTGGAGGTTTTTCGCCAGTGTGGACCGGTAGGTGGAGATGTACCAGTTTGCCTCCTGGGCACTTCCGAGGTACCCTTAGGCAAGGCACCGATCCCCAAACTGCTCCCTGGGCGCTGTATAGTAGCTGATTTACATTTTCCAAAATTACATTTACATTGCCCCTCTGTGTTCTGCATTTAACGATAAATAAGTATTTAATTAGTTTTAAAACTGTCATCTTTGACATTTAAAAAGCAACACTATACCGCATAATAGCCTCAAAATAAAGCTTATTTATATAGCACTGAAGTCATAATAATGAGCCAGTCATTATCACTGCGACGGCCCTAGTTTACAAGCTTAAGGGAATTGTTCATGTTGGGAAATAGGCTTTTTTTTCCTTTCTTGCCAAGAGCTGAGAAGATGCTCTCATGTCTAAATATCGTAGTATTTTTCAATAAGCAAATGAAGACATCAACTTCCAGTCTGCAGAGTGGAATCAAAAAGTCTCATATTTGTTTTCCTCCTACTCTTTTATACACTTTCGATATTGCCTTCTCTGTTCTTTCACTCCTGAACCTTGAACCATCAGAGACCCATGCAGGTGGTTTCACATAGAAAACAGGAGAGGCAGAGGTCCATTGTAGTTCACACAGGGCACAGAGAACGTGTTCTTACATGTTTTTGCAAAGGCTTTTGCCTTCTACACAGTAGTAAATAAAATATATTATAACAGTAAAAACGCTGATTATACACTACAATATGCAAGCAGTCTGTTAGCTTAGAATAAAGCCTGGAAAGAGAGAGAAACAGCTGGCCTGGCTGTCAAAAAATCAGCGCCTCTAAAGCTCACTAATTAACACATATTTCCTTTGATTAATATTTACAAAAACTGAAGTGTAAAAGCAACATGTTTTGGTTCGGACGCAGCCCATTTCCAGTCTTTATGCTATGCCAAACAAACCATCTCCAGGCTTTAGCTTCATATTTAACGGACAGATATGAGAGTGGTATCGATTTTCTCACCTAACTCTCTGCAAGAAAGCAAATAAGAGTATTTCCCAAAATGTCGACATTTCTTTTGATATTCAGACTGGTATCTTTCAAATTCTACATCCCTGCTTGTTTGGTTTGTAGGCCTCGTCCAGATGAACCAACACGCCTGAAAGCAACTCTGCTCCAAAGCACAGTGAAGCTGGGTGAAATCCTACCTGGAAACATCAGTGAGTATGAACCTAATCACCCCAAAAATCTTATTTTTGAGGACATGGTTGAACACCTCTTTTTCCTTATACAGGTTTGGAGCTTGTGGACAAGTATGATAATTTAACCAAGACGCTTACCTCCACCTGTGAGAACGGCATGATCGTGGAAGCTGAGGGTCTGGACAAATCGACCGTCGTCTTCAGATGGCAGGTAGGAAAAGAGACACAGAAACTTAAAGGAAAACTTGACTTAGAATTCAGAAATCAACCTTTTAAAAATGAACCTCCCGTGGGCGGCCGCGGGACATCGTTGTTTACATGATCCTGTTTAAATCGATCTAAAATAAAAACCATAATAACTAGAGCATTATTGTTAGAGCATTTTTGCAGCGGAAAGCCAAGGCTCTTTACTTAAGTAACATTGGAAAGACTTTTACTTTATTTTTATTTTTTTAGATTGTGTTCCTAATACCTTTACTCAAGTTATAGGATCTGAATACTTCCCTTATTGTGTATATGTACTGATACTAATTACTGATGAATTGATCCTCACTCTGTGTTGAAATCAGGAGGACAGCAGTTGTGTTCTGGTAACGGGGGTGCAGTTCCAGTCGGGGACTCCTGGTCCCAGAGATATGTGCTTCACCTACGAGAGCTATGTGGCGCGCGTCACAATTACAGTGAACGCCGGAGTCCCTGCTCAGCTTAAACTTGTCAGTGGGCCAGTGGAGGTAAGACAGGAGGTTCACTGGCTAAGAAGCTGACCATTTAATCACGACTTCCCTGGTTGGGATTACAGCTCAGTAATAATATTTAAATAAGGAAATGATTTTGATGCTCTTAGTTCACAATTGTGTTATATTTTCATTATTCAGCAGCTAAACTCTATTTTTTTTTTTTTTATCTACAAGCCTTTGCAGGTGTTGAATGACCAAGGCATCACCACACCGTTCCTCGTCCAGCTGTATGACGAGTGGGGAAACCCCTCTACAGACCAGAGGGTTGTGGTTCAAGTGAATTCTTCACCTTCGACACTGAAGGTCAGCTTAACAAGCAATACAAACGCGTACCATTCAAAGTGGTGACAGACAATGTTTTTGCTTTAACTTATCATTATGAAGTAAATGTTGCACAATGCATTGGCTATAGAATAATGACACCACCGGCATTTAGGTTGGTTCCCTATAAGCCTTGCTTTCACTCTGCACAACTGTCTGCCTCCGGGTCGCCATCTCCCGGGAAAACAAAGGCTTGATTCCGTAAATAGAGTGGTGCAGGAGTGAGTCCAAAAACCGTAAATGAGTTAGCATTTTAGCTCCTCCAGTTCCCTCGACTGGAAGTCTATGGGTTTTTTAAAAATCTAAAATATAACTAGAATGGCACTCGGAGAGCGCAGACCTCCGCCAAGGTGCCTGACTTTAAAAAACGATCACAGCTCACAGCTGGCGATACCGTGAGGTGGTCGGCTTGTTATTAACACGGTGTGTTTCCGTGTAACGTATCGGCGGATGCCTCTCTCATTCAGCAGCCTTGTTATGTCTGTATAATGTTACGTTACGTTGTCTGTCATCCCGTCATCTACCGCGTCTCGCCACACATTAGCACACATTAGCACACGTATCTCTCTCTGCTCTCAGAAGGAAGGAGGCGGGGTCCTGCGCATGTGTTATACCCTAAAGTATAGATCATCATGGTCTTAATGCTCACGCTGATTGGCATCCTTAAAAAAATTCCTGGATCCGGATCGCCATCAAAATCTAATGGATTGTTCATTGTGCTACACTCCAACCCTCCAAAAAATGTCATTCAAATCCATCGCGAACATTTGGAATAATCCTGCTAACAGAGAGACAGACAGACAGACAGACAAACAAACCAATGCCGGTGAAAACATTACCTCCTTCAAGACCCTTAGCCTTGAAGGAGGTAATAATAATAATATAATTTATGATTTCTTACGACTCATACAGACACTAACTCATTCTGCAAACATGACTAAACATAATTCAATATTAATTTTAGCTCCATGTAAAGTGGATAAACGTGATGTTTCTCAGATAAAGCTCGTCTACCTTGACGACGCAGTTATCAATGTCACATTATCAGTGTCTGATGGACACACTGTCGTATGTCTGTGGAGAGAGAGGTTCTTCTTCCTCTGTAGTTTCAACAGGCTGCTCCGACACTGAGCGTGCGGTACACTTAAGGGTCAGGGTTTGGGGGTTTGAAAATCTGGTCACCCTATGCTAGATCAGTAAGTAACAAAACCTGCCTACTTGTAATACTTAGTGCTGGGTGTTTTACTCTGCCTTTATTGTAGCACTGAGATCAGGGTTTTTAGTTCAAATTGTGATTATTAGGGTTGTTTCTTGGTAGTTGCTAGGCTCTGAAGAAAACAAAAGCCACCCGGTGATCGGCACTAACAATAATACCACTTGGAAATGCTAGGGGAAAAGTGATCTGTTAGCACTTTAACCTGTTCTGTACTAGTAAACTATACTTTTCAAAAAGTCAGTAATGGCCACCAACTTCTGAGTCGTACAAAATGATCTAAGTGGAGAAATGTGATGAGATCTTCTTGTTGTTTTAGGTGACGACATCTGTTACCTCACAACCCGTGGACGCAGAAGGGAAAGCCTCTTTCACTGTTAATAGTGTGAGCGGACCAAAGTGAGTGTCACTTTATAATACTATATTTATAGGGAGGATTTACTATCATCATAATACAATAAGGGTAGTGTGCCAAAATCAGGTTGCATCATCAGTCATGCACATTTCCATTACTGTATACATGACATTATGTCCCACCCGTTACTATTGGGAGTGTTGTTACCCTGTTTTTCCACTAGGGGGAACTATCGGCTGGAGTTTAAAGGTTCCCTCAACCTCATACCGATCCCTGGTCCATCAGTGAAGCTCACTGTGATCCCTGATCCCACCAAACCTGTCAGCCTGTCAGTGGAGTATAACACCAATGCCATGTTTCCTGCTGGAGGCGTCTTCCCAGGTTTGCCTCTCTATTGTAACTCTTGTTTCACTATGGCTACGTTCACATTACAGGGTTCAATACTCAATTCAGATTTGTTTTTTGCCCATATCCAATGTTTCTGCCGAGACTGTTCACATTCAGGTTCATGTTTGACCCTCATTTGACATCAGTGTGAGCGGATCTCCAGTGACTGCCAGACCCCATTACCATATTGCTCATTTTAACAGATCGGAGTTCCCTGTTACACAGATATTACTCCTAAATCATAACGTATGACTTTGTAAGACTCCCAAAGAAAGACTTCTCTTTTCGGCTGATATTAAACTTTAACAGCTCTTCTGTGTACTAAGTTACATAAACTAAAGTAAGATGTGTAACGTTACTGTTTGACATCCCGAAACACCACCAATCAGCACATCCAATCACTTTTTAAAGTATATGATTTTATTAAATCAGAGTTCTGCTTTATGAAACATCACAGTTTTTTGAGAGGAACTGAGTAAATTAAGAAAAGTCTGTTTTCTAAGTTATTAAATTACATTTTTGGTCCATATTTGGTGGTAATGTTAGTATGTAGCCTAAATACAACCAGGTTAACGCCTCTTAACAAACTTAGCTTTGTGTTTCTGTTCAGTCTTCTCAGTGACGGTGGTGTCTGATGAAGGAAGCCCGATTACAACTTTTAACCCCGCTGCTGCGTCCATGTATCTGTGGAAGGGAGTGTCGTCAGGAAATAAGCCTCCACAAGAGGTGAGTGACTGACTACCAGCAGAAGGACTGTCACTGATTCTTATTCGCTTTTCTTTTAAGCTAATATCTTATTTGCTGCTTCTCTTGTCCAGGCCACTGAGCTGAAGTGTAGTAAACCCATGAAGAACGAGAAGAATGACCGGTTTCACTTCAGGTGAAATGCTTATACATCCTGTCTGCTTCTGTCTGAGTTGTTGCAGGAAGTTTAAAGGGATAGAGTTGGATGATGAGATTGATACCACTCTGATGTCTGCACGGTAAATATGAAGTTACTGTAAGCAGCCGCTTAGCTTAGCAAGAGTAGAAGCAGGGGTGGAACAGCTGGCCTGGCTCTGTTCAACGGTAACGGTTTGCTAGTCTGAATCAGAGTGAAATTAATGAAATTAATCTATTTATTTTCTGGTTCGGTTTCACAGTGCACAAATTAAAGCGGACTAAAAAAAAACCGTGCACGAAGGAGCAAATTTATTTTTTGTCTCGAGAGCTGCCACTTCTATGCGGGGAATGGAAGTATTGCTGTCAAAGTTTTTTCACTTTGAGTAGACACTGATCTACTCCGCGCACGAATCCTTTCTCGAATTTCTTTCTGGCTTTTGTGAATGTTATTTAGCGTATTCTGTATGTTCTCTTCAGCCCAGATGTCAAGCAAACATCAGACTTCTGCAGAAGTCCAAGTCAGTCCTCTCTCACTCATATTAACCTGTTATTTACCTGTGTCCATTAGGGCTGGGACAATACACCTATCTCCCAATTTGATACTATCGCAATACTTGGGTGCCGATTCGATATGTATTGCGATTCGATACTACGATTTATTGTTAACTTTTGTTAACACTAGACCATGGGGAAAAAGTTGAATCATACACTTGTTTGATTTTCAGTATGTATGTAGTCAGAGATGTCCTGAAGGCAAATATATCAGTCATTGTAAGGAATTATTTATTGATACATTTCCCTCACAAATTATTGGTATTTTCTTTTAATTTATAAGGGACATGTAATGTTTTATACTTCTGGTAAATATAATCTTATTTCCATATATGTATATACAGTTCCTTTTGTTAAAGCTGAAGCA
>CAKAOH010033062.1:0-11923 GCA_916701665.1 Sebastiscus tertius
CCCCGGGGGGGCTTTGGATGATGTAAGTACAGTGTTTCAGTATTCAGTATTCAGTACAGTATTGTGTGGTGCTACCTAGGAAGAACATTTTTAACATATTAAAGTTAAATGCAACAATCTGGAGCACTGTGAGAGCAACATCTAGGCTAGATCTATGAACAACTTGGTGCTCTAGTAAACAATTTAATCCTCAAGGTTGTATGGTTATGAATGGGTTGCCAACGTCGCCGTAGACCCCTTGCACTGAGGACAGTCTGCCGCGGTTGATAGTCGCGCTGGGAATCCCGTCCCTCCCCACAGGGAGAGAGGGCACATTGAGCAGCGAGTACTCAACGACCCCGGGCAGCGGCGAGGTCCAGGCGAGGGGTGCTGTAAAACTCAGAATCGGGACTTTCCAAGCAAACCTCGGTCGCGGTGCACCGGACGATGAACCCGGCGAGGGTCAGTCCACCAGTTGAGAAGTATAAAAATATATTTGGTTCATTATGAAACTGTAGTGGGGTGAATGTCCGATCACTTTGATTTCATCTGAATCAGGCTTCACAATGGTTGATTATGGCTGGGTAAAGATCCACAGCACATTCTTATCCGCCGATTGCAAGATGATTTTTAATGGGCATCAATCTCGCGTTTACGCACGTATTGTCGAAAAAATGACTTGAAGCGCAAATAAATGTTTCAGTTCAGGTTGCGGTTACGTGAGACACAGCTGAGACAGAGCCATGCAGACAGCTGCTGCACAGATTAAAATGGGGGCGTATCTGTAGAGTGAAAAACACTTCTGACACCCTCCAGTCTTGAAACACACAGGGTGGACGGGAATTGATTATTTTCTATTACTGTGTTGCAATATAGGGGCTTTTGCAGGGATACAGTGATTCACGACTTTAAAAACAAAGTGGGAGAGACAATGGCCACTTGGCCCCCCTACTTCCGGCGCCCATGTATTCAAACCTGTTAATGTTATATTTTTATATTCCTGTTCTTTCTTTCTGGCTATATCATCTTCAGGTTGAGTGGCTGTAACCTGTCTTGGAGTAGTTGCTATGTTCTGGCCTCAGCTCTCAGCTCCCCGACCTCTAATCTGAGAGAGCTGGACCTGAGTTACAACAGTGTGAAGGATGCAGGACTCCTGGTCCTCACGGATGGCTTGAAGAATCCACAATGTAGACTGCAAACTCTCAGGTCTGCTTGCTTTATTTAAAGGTTCTCTATATGATATCCAGAGCATCATTATGGCATCAAATAACGCCAACGACATTTTAATTTTAATGGCAATATCATCTTTAAAACAAAGATCCCATGGATAATGAACTGAATGTATTCTGTTACTCTTTACGGCAACTGGGACTGTACATTTGATGAAAATACACTAAAATACACCATTTATGATACAATTTATAAGATATGCTCAGGCGCTCTCCATGTTTTGGCCGTGTTTATTGTTTCCAGGTTGACTGTTTACTAGGAGTTTTACTTTTAAAAAACAATTTATTTCCATATAGCCATGTTACAAACAACCTTGGAACCCATCAGCTTCCAGTCTGATGACAGATAAGCCTCTGGGGGCAAGGGGCTATATTTTGGGGGTTGTGGTGTAGCCAGTGGATAACCGGGCCAAGACTTCCTCTTCCGTGCACTGCTCATTGTATAGAGTCCGATTAGCAACTTGAGACGCGAGACTGGAGTTGGAGTTGAGGGAGGACGTGTACGACAAGTAGCCAGTCTACAAGCTAATTTATTTCAAAATGATCTCATGGGATTATAGTGGTTTTTAATCCGGACAAAATGCTGCATTTGGGTATTTAGAATTTAAAGCTGAAATCTGGATCACTTTGATCCCAAAATTCAGGATCATTTGGATCCCCCCTCAGAGGTGGATTTGACATAGATTTACAAATACCTTAGGCTTCACTTCTCCCAAATATTGTCACCTGAGATATGCATTACATTTATTACATCAGCTGAATGTACCTTTCAAATGTGAAAGTATTTTAGTAACAGAATGAAGTAATTGAATAAATGTAAATAAATGCTGTCAATGGGTTAGTGATTGTTTCAAGAGGAAATGTATGACGTAATTTAGATTAATTCCTGTTTAAAAGTTTAACCACAGACCTTCACATACATCAACAAAGCTGGCTAGCTCGCTAGCCTGCTAGCTACTTACCATAGAAGTCAGTGGAGCCAAGTTAGCTCCTGTTAGCATGGCCTAAACCTAATTGGCAATCGTTATGCGATTGTTTTTTAAGGGACTGTTTGTAAGTTCTTACACGTATAAATCATTACGGGTCGGTGTCCCATGCACGCTCACGTGTGGCTACACTGTTCAGACTCTGACTCCAACACAAACTACAGTGAAGCACCAAAACCTCTTGGTTGTATCTAGTGAAGCCCGTCTGTTAAACAGTGTTGGCCGCGGTCGGAGGACGAGGGGGAGACCGTAGCTTTGGTCTCCAGGACCGGAGTCTCTGCTGTACTCTGCTCCTCTGCTCTTCTGCCTGCCTTCACTCACACACCGCGCTCGTTCTCACTCTCTCTCTCCACCTCTCATGTGCATGCGCGCACACTACACACTGCAGAAGAGTTAGTTTAGCTCTGAGAATATCTAGTGAATGTACAGTGGACGTTTGTGCAGAAATAACTGCTGCAGCTCCTCCAGACCAACAGAGGTTTCCCGTGTCTTGTGAAGTGACGGGGCTCTGCAGAGAGAAACGTTATCGTCTCTGACCAGGTGCCGGAGGGAGACACCAGCACCCAGCCAGAGACGATAACGTTTGGCTGAAGCAGGAAAAGACAACACTAGGATCAGCATTGATTCATGGAGAGACCTTGGTCTGGTCAGCTAACATTACTGCCAAGCAGCTGAAATATAGAGTGATATTGTGCTTTTAGCTGACGTGTGTCTCCTCACTGTTTTGAGCGATGCTCGTTCATGTCTATGTAGAGCGAGCACAAGCGCGAGCAACAGGACGCTGACTTTCGTTGACTTAACGGCCACAGGTGTCGCTGTTAACAAGACATTCCTGATTCTTACAACCAGTCCCTTTAAGTAGGTGACAACTGAAGTAGCTCGATAGCAAGACATATTGGTTGCTATCCGTATAGTCTTACAAATGCTACATATTAGACATTTATTTACATTTGGACGTGAAAGCTACGCTAACACTTGCTGCTGTCGGCAAATGGTCCTCCATGGTTCCGCATCTTTTGCTCTCCACATGGACTCTTTACATGCATTCAACCAAAGCCTGCTCGAACATGATTGGTCAACGCTACTCACACTAAACCAGAATGCTTGTGGGACCAAAATCTTGCGCCTACAGATTCTACATATGAATGCAAAACCTGTTTAAAGAGATTATGTTAAAATGACTTTGACATAGTAATGAACACAATGAATACTGATTCAATTCAATTTATTTTTATATCGCGTCAAATCATAACAGCAGTTATCTAGAGACACTTTTCATATAGAGATCTAGACCGTACTCTAATTTTCCCTAATTTAGAGACCCAACAAGAGATCCCCCATGAGCAACAGTGGCAGAAAAACCTCCCCTTGGCAAGGAAAAAAATCCCATGAGCTCCATGCTATACAGCCGATAAATAGAGAATGGAATGCACAATAAGATATCCACAGATTCGTCACAATGAGGCAAAAATATTCATATAAGCAAAGAGTATACTATATATACTTTACATTTCTTAAGTATTTGTCCATTTTCTTCAGGCTGAGTGGCTGTGATCTGACATACGCGAGTTGTACAGCCCTGTCTTCAGTTCTCAGTTGCCAGTCCTCTCGTCTTAGAGAGCTGGACCTTACTAGCAATGACTTGCAGAACGACGGAGTGAAGCTGCTCTCTGAGGGACTGGAGAGTCCACACTGTGGACTTGAAATACTCAGGTCAGCTGGCTTTATGATTAACCACACCCAAATCTGTTTGAAAGCTGTCATTTTCAAAGTTTGTCTTCATCGCTTATTCTTTTTCAGGTTGATTGGCTGTGCGCTGACGTGGGAAGGCTGTGATGCTGTGGCATTTTTCCTTAGCTCCCAGTCCTCTGGTCTGAGAGAGCTGGACCTGAGTATGAACAACCTGCAGGATTCAGGAGTGCTGGTATTCAGTGCTGGACTGGAGAATCCACACTGTCAACTGGAAACTCTCAGGTCAGGTTCTGTACAATTTCAATAGTTTCTGGCACTTAAGTTTAGAAGTTGTATCTGCAGATGCCAATATGTGTGCCTACGAAAGCTGGAATTCTGCTTCTGCTGCTGGTGGTCACAGCAAACACACTCTGCAGCCTGCAGTTCAGTGTGCCCGCCCGTTTAATCTAAAAAACACGCTGTGTGTGTTTGACCAATCAGCGACGGTCAGCTTGCAAACTCCACCCCCAAAGTTCCGGTACTTTCAGAAAGTACTACCCCCCCAACTAGGGCCTTTTTGGGGGTAAATAGGCCCCGTAAAATCTAAAGTTTGTGCGGTGGAAACGGGGCTCAAGTGATCTTCTAGCAGAGCAAAGGAAAATAAACTCCACTTCAAGGCTCTTCATATTGCTGGCCAATTTGTCACTGTCTCGTTGATTTATGTTGATAAATCCAAATTCTTTCACGTCTGTTTCCTGGATGAAGTGGTTTGTTCAAACTGTCAACGGGGTGAAATTGATTTCCGTTCTCTGATATCTTCTATATTTTCGGTACATTGTGGTTAGCTAAACGTGACACTGCTTTCTAGTGGACAAGTACGTTATGCCCTCAATCCGTACAGTTATATAAAAAAAAAAAAAAAACATGCGCGAGTGTGTCCGAAAGTTACCCGTCTACATTCACTTATGTGCAGCCTGGAGAAGCAGAATTTCAGTTTGCAAATGCATTCACCTCATCATGAAGCCTGGAGGGTGTTACTGGAATAATTACAGACTTTCACACTGTTTGATTAGAATTCAAATAAACAAGACTTATATTATAAATTTATTGATTAAAATGTATTTTAATAGGAAAAATACAAATTGGTAGGGGTACCAATATGCCGTGTTCAGCACTTTGGTCGGAGGGGCACCAAATTTGGTGTGCGAGATTGACCCGTCCCATAGACCATGTATACCAGGTTTGGTGCATATCGGACCTTGTTCATTTTGAGGGTCCCGATTTGTTATATCTTGGGAATGGTAGGTCAGATCGACTCGGCACCAAGACTGGGGTGTTCAGCGTCCCTGAAATTTAAATTACAGGGGGACCAACGCGTTCGCAGATGAACAGTAGGAAATTGTGGCTGTAATTATTACTGGGGCAGGGATAAAAAATGACCTGCATACGCGCTCTGGGTTAAAATTACCGACCATGGCAGGTTGTTAAAATCACCCCACATCCCCTAGAGAAATGAATCCAGTCCAAATGGGGCTTGAGTCCATCTTTCTACTCAGTGATTTCAGTGTGTCAGGGCTTATCTGCTTTAAATTACCAGCCAATTTAAGATTTTCTTTTTTTGAATGTTTGTTTCATAATTGTCTTTTCTTCTTCAGGCTTAGAGCTTGCAACCTGTCAGAAAAGAGCTGTGAAACTTTGGCCTCGGTTCTCACTTTCCAGACCTCCAGCTTGAGAGTGCTGGACTTGAGCAAGAACAACCTACATGATTCAGGAGTGAAGCTTCTTTCTGCTGGACTGGAGAGTCCACACTGTAACCTGGAAACTATCAGGTCAGCAAAGTGAAATATTTGTTATCTTTAGAGCCAATAATATAATTTTTAATTTTAATTTAATTTAAATAAAAAAATTTAAATTAAATTTTAATTTAAAATAACCAGACATGAGTTTTTTTGGTTGCAGACCTCTCGAAAGAGTCTTCTGTGTCAGCCGATTAGACTGTTGTCAGGCTATTAAATTGGCGTTATCAGTCACTATAAGCCCTATAGATGTGAGTCAATAGGAGCCTATTACACCCACTAGTAGGTTTTTGCCTAAACTTAAAGAAGTTGTAGTTTTGTTGCCTAAACCTAAAGAAGTTGTAATTTTGTTGCATAAAACTAAGATGTTGTAGTTTTGTTGCCTAAATCTAAAGAAGTTGTAGTTTTGTTGCCTAAACCTAAAAAAGTTGTAATTTTGTTTCCTAAACCTAAAGATGTAGTTTTGTTGCCTAAACCTAAGGAAGTTGTAGTTTTATCGCCAACACCTAAATAAGTTGTTATTTTGTTGCCTAAACCTAAAGAAGTTGTAGCTTTTTTTGCCTAAACCTAGAGCAGTTGTAGTTTTGTTGCCTAAACCTAAAAAGCCTTTTCATTTGTATTGAATAATTGTGCTTACTGCTGCTTTAAGTTGCAGTACAAACATGCTTCCAAGTCATTTAAACATATATAGCAGAATGCCAACATTATCTACATCTAACAGTATACCAGAAAAGAGCAGCTAACGGCATTAGCATGAACAAATATTAGCATGAACAGATTACCTTAGCATCTGTAAAACAGCCCCAATCACATAAACCAAACATCTCTATCAAAGTCCTGTTCAGTGGGAAATAGCAGCGTTTACTCACTTTTCATCAGAGACGCACACAAATCACACCACTCAGATGCAGTAAAGTCCACTTTTTACACTCTCTGTTCAGCGTGCTTCTCGCTCTGCCTCATGCTCTCTCTCTTAATTACTGCATGCGCAACTCCATGTGCTCAATAGCGCAGCTTCTCATTCTGCTACATGAGGGCGCTGTTACAACAGTCAATAGCCTTTCCAACAATTTGTGTTCAAAACGTGATGTTTCATTCAGTTTGACAACATTATAAAACGTTTTGCTTTTAAATTTCACTTTTACAACAAAGTAGGTGTAGTAGGCCCCTGATGACCCACATCTATGGTGCTTATAGCGGCTGATTACGCCTATTTAATGGCCTGATAACAGTCGAATGGGGTGCCCTTTTGTCATCATCATTAATTGTTATCCAGGCTGAGCGAGTGTAAGCTGTCAGAGAACAGCTGTGAACATCTGGCCTCAGCTCTCAGCTCCCAGATCTCTAGTTTGAAAGAGCTGGACCTGAACAACAACGACCTGCAGGATTCAGGAGTGAAGCTTCTTTCTGCCGGACTCGAGAGTCCTCAATGCAGACTGGAAACTCTCAGGTTAGAACAGATTTAAAAGTTCTGGCACATACAATTTCTCTCACATGACCAGATTCTTGTGATCTCACGAGTCACGACTACAGACCAGTTGTAGTAATGATTGTATTGCTGAATGTTAACAGGCTGTCAGGCTGCCAGGTCACAGAGGTGGGCTGTGCTTCTCTGGCCTCAGCTCTGAGCTCCAACCCCTCCCATCTGAGAGAACTGGACCTGAGCTACAACCATCCAGGAGACGCAGGAGTGACGCTCCTGTCTGCTGGACTGGATGATCCACAGTGGAGACTGGACACTCTAAAGTATGGCTGACATACAGTAGGGCTGGGAGCTTCCACTCATTCCTAGTCAGGAGCAGTGGGATAGTAGGATAATTATTAGGGCTGTCAATCAATTAAAACATTTAATCGCGATTAATCGCATGTTTGTCCAGAGTTAATCACCATTAATCGCAAATTAATTTTTTGATCCATTGAAAATACTCTTATCAAAAAGGGAGTGGGCAAATATGCTGCTTTATGCAAATGATGTATATACTCTATTTATTATTTGAAATCAATTAACAACTCAAAACATCTCATCTCATCTTCATCTCGTCTGTCAAACTCAAAACAATGACAGATATTGTCCAGAAACCCTCACAGGTACTGCATTTAGCATAAAACAATATGTTCAAATCATAACATGTCAAACTGCAGCCCAACAGGCAACAACAGCTGTCAGTGTGTCAGTGTGCTGACTTGACTATGACTTGCCCCAAACTGCATGTGATTATCATAAAGTGGGCATGTCTGTAAAGGGGAAACTCGTGGGTACCCAGAGAACCCAATCACTGATCTGGAGGTCAGAGGTCAAGGGACCCCTTTGAAAACGGCCATGACAGTTTTTCCTCGCCAAAATTGAACGTAACTTTTGAGCTTTATGTAGCCTCCTTCCGAGCTCGCTACAGCCAAAAATCGCAAGTTGTGTTAAAGAATTAGTGTCATTAAAGTGAATTTGCGGTAACACATTATTATCGCATTAACTTTGACAGCCCTAATAATTCTGTTTATTACAACTTGGGTATTTGAGCTTTAAACTACTGGGCAAATGGTAAAATGATTGCCCATTACCCAAAGGTGTAATGCTTAGTTTAGCATGGATTTCAGGTTGGAAACTCATTACTGATGAAGAGTATTTGTTCTTCTTATTTCTACAGTCCAAGAGAATATTATGGTGGCCCTGAGGTGTAAAGCACAACAACATTGGATAAAACACAATAACAATATAACATCATCATATTGCAGAGAACATAACAACAAACTGAAAACATATTAGAAAACCAAACCAAACCAAACCAAAAATACTACAACACTTTAGAACCCATTTAAGTCCCTACATTTTCTGTTTTGTGAAATGTTGTGTTTCCTTTTGGTAACACTTTATAATAACCATCATTTATGAATGGTAAATTGATAGTTAATTAAACATAGTTCATTTACTGTTAACAATGAAATGATAATTAATAATGTTTGCTACTTATTCGTAATGCGAATGTAATACGGTAACGATTACATACTGATTACATGAGTAAACTATTTATTAACAGTTTATTGTTGCACACTTTTTAACATTTTCTATACTATATTAAGTATTTGTTAATGATTACCAATGAAGACATTGTTTATAAAACATCTATAAACATTACATAGATAGATGGACCAGAAACCAATTATTATCCATTGACAATGTATTAACTATCTATCTAAATCATGTTTATGGATGCTCAACAAAGTATTTATTAACCATTTAACAAGGTATTATAATCATCAGTTGCAACTTTATAATAGCCATCAAAATAATGTTTATACTATTATTATTTAGAAATAATTCTGTTATTAACAAATACTTATAGGGTAAAAAATGTTCTAATGTGTGCAATTGTGAAAATAACATAACAATGATTGCGTTATTAATAATTAGTAAACATTAATTATAATTTAATTATTTCATGGTTTGCTAACAGTAAAATAACTAATAACTAAATTTTAATTAGCCATGAATTTACCATTTATAAATTGCCGTTATTATAAGGTGTTACCCTAATTTCTAATGAACGATATTTATTTCTCTTATTTCTACAGTCTGAGAGGATATTACGGTGGCCCTGAGGTGCAAAACGCAACAATATTTGATAAAACAGAAAAAGTATTAGAAAGTGCATCACCGAGGCTTCCATTCATGGTGCCATCTTGGATCGAATCTTGAAAACAAAATAACATTACAGAAAACGTAGTACTGTTTGAGAAAACACAACAACAAAACTGAAAACATCTTTTTATAACATTTTAGAACAAGACTTTTTGTCTCTTCATTTTCTGTTTTGTGAAATGTTGTGTTTTTCAGTTTTCTTTTCTTGTATGTTTTGCATCTGAGGGCCACCATAAAATATGCTTTTCTCATCATGTTTCTTCTTTCAGAGTGGACCATGGCGGATTGCAGAGGTTAAAATCTGGTCTGCGGAAGTGTAAGTATTTTTTTTTTTATTACTGAGAACAAAGCATACATTTGCATAAAGCAGCATATTTGGCCACTCCCATGTTGATAAGAGTGTTAAATGATTGACAAATCACAAAGATAAAAAAAAAATGTTTGATTAATTTGCGTTTAACTATGGACAATCCTGTGATTACTGTGATTCCATTTTTTTTTTCTTAAAGATAATTTTTTGGGCTTTTTATTTTGCCTCTATTGATAGCGAGAGAGACAGTTATGAAAGGGAGAGAGAGAGAGAGAGAGAGAGAGGTGATGACAAGCAGCAAAGGGTCACAGGTCGGATTGGAACCCTGAGCCGCTGCGGTGAGGACTCATCGTACATGGGACGCCCGCTCTACCAGTTGAGCTACCGCGGCGCCCCATGATTAAATATTTGAATCGATTGACAGCCCTAAGGTTAATAATATCCACGTTAATACTGTTAATATTAACAAATGCTGACTATGACAGGTATGTTCTAGTGCTTTATTGTGTCTTTGTGTCTCTCTATCAGATGCCTGTGAACTCACACTGGACCCAAACACCGCACACAGACAGCTCGTACTGTCCGAGGACAACAGAAAGGTGGAATATGTGAGGGAGAAGCAGCCTTATCGGTATCATCCAGAGAGATTCGATTGCTTCAAACAGCTGCTGTGTGGAAGTGGTTTGACTGGTCGCTGTTACTGGGAAGTCGAAGGGACGACGAGATGGCCTTACGTAGCAGTGGCTTACCGAGGAGTCAGCAGGAGAGGGAGCGGTAACGACTGCAAGTTCGGAGGGAGTGACAAGTCCTGGATTCTGGGCTATTGTGGCTGGTACTTTCTTCGTCACAATAACACAGAAACAGAGATACATTTCTCTGACAAAAACACTAGCAGAGTAGCGGTGTATCTGGACTGGCCTGCCGGCACTCTGTCCTTCTACAGTGTCTCCTCTGACACACTGACACACGTCTACACCGTCTACTCCAGATTCACTGAACCCCTCTACCCTGGCTTTGAGTTTGGGTCCCGCTATTGGGACTATGGTACCACGCTGTCTCTGTGTCAGATAGATGAGGGACCATCTGTCGGACATCGTGCGTAGAACTCCTCCGAGGGCATCACCACTTGATCGTAAACATGTCGTTTTGAGGCACTCGCTGAAATGACTGAGGCTGTCGTTCTTCTTGGGAGGATAGTAGGGCTGGGACGATACACCTATCTCCCAATACGATACCATCGTGATACTTGGGTGCCGATTCAATATGTTTTTTGTTTTTTTTTAAACAATATGTTTATTAAGATTTTACATTTTTTCCACAGCAACTGAAACAATACAATCAACACAAACAGCATCAGCCATCAATTCCCCCCAAACCCCTCCACCTCAAAATGACTATTAGAGAAAAAAAATAATTAATTAAGAAAATAATAATAATTTAGATATATATATAAAAAAAGAAGAAACAAAATTATGAATAAATAAGTTAATTAATTAATAAAACAATATAATAACAATAATAATAATAATAATAATAATTAGAAAAATTAAGTTCATCAACCTGAGCCCCCCCAAGCACAGTCAACAGCCCGTGGGGGCATCCAGCGGCCCCACGGAGCACTGCACTGCAGCTTTAGCTCTGACCATGGACATCACAATTAAAGGGACTGTTTGTAATTTCTTACAGTATAAATCATTGTGGGTCGGTGTCTCATGCGCGCTCGTGTGTGGCTACGCTGTTCAGACTCAGACTCCAATACAAACTACACGGAAGCACCGAAACCTCTTGGTTGTATCTAGTGAAGCCCGTCTGTTAAACAGTGTTGATGGCGGTCGGAGGACGCGGGGGAGACCGTAGCTTTGGTCTCCAGGACCGGAGTCTCTGCTGTACTCTGCTCCTCTGCTCCTCTGCCTGCCTTCACTCACACACCGCACTCGCTCTCAATCGCTCAGCTCGCTCCACCTCTACACGTGTATGCTGCTCACTCCACACTGCAGAAGAGTTAGTCTAGCTCTGAGAATATCTAGTGAATGTACAGTGGATGTTTGTGCAGAAATAACTGCTGCAGCTCCTCCAGACCAACAGAGGTTTCCCGTGTCTTGTGAAGTGACGGGGCTCCGCAGAGAGAAACGTTATCGTCTTCGATCAAAACTCCGGTGTCTCCCCCGTTCCCTCCGGCCGCGGTCGGGAGGCTGATGCAGGAAAAGCCAACACTAGGATCAGCAGTGATTCATGGAGAGACCTTGGTCTGGTCAGCTAACATTACTGCCAAGCAGCTGAAATCTAGAGTGATATTGTGATTTTAGCTGACGTGTGTC
>CAKAOH010033090.1:0-13102 GCA_916701665.1 Sebastiscus tertius
GTTAAGTTTATTGTGATCTCACCAGAATCGTGTCGGCGCTGTTTTAGGCTCTTCAAACTAAAATTACAAACAAAAACAGTTATCAGTCGTAAATGACAGCAGAGGTGTTGTTCTCACAAAATGGGTGAATAAAGTAATAAAATAAAGAAATAACAAATACAATTTACAAGTTCTCATCCACTGTCTCTGAATTCATTGTTCAGTTATCTCTTGCTTTATGCCAAATAGTGAGTGGTTTTTGTATCAGAATGACTCTCTTTTCTCTTCCTCTTCCTTGTTCTGTCTCGACGCAGGTGTTTTTTTATACACTCCTTGACTGTCAGAGGGGTAGTGGCAGAGGTAACCGTCTCCGGTCCTTGTGTGGTGGACTCTGGTTCTGATGAGGTGCTTTGCTGGACGTGTGGTGAAGCTGAAACTGTACTGTCTGGTGGTCGACTCTCACTGGATTTGTCTGCTGAATTTCCTGGTACAGCCTCTGTAGTTGGTGGTTTTTCTGACACTTCTTCAGCTCCCATTTCACTAACCTGCATTGGTTCAGCGTCTTCGGCAGCAGGGAAGCGTATAGACATCTGCAACACCTGGGACTGATTGGGACACGATTGCCTACATGTACACACACACAAACGGTTTACGACATGGAAAACATCACTGCAAGGTTACAACTAAGGACAAATGTATTCTTAAATAAGTGGTTCCCAATAACTTAATTTTTTCTTAATTGATGTGAACTAAATGAATATGTAACAACTTGGGGATTTTTATTTTTTATTCTTTTATTCATTTTTGTTGGTATTTATTTACTCGTTGTGATTTATTATCACTATTTATTTTGTTTATCTTCATTTTTATTTTATTTAATTTTATTTTTTCCCTATGTATTATTTTAGTTTATCATTATTCCTATTCTATTTTGTTATTCTTTTATTTCTATTTTCTAACTTTATCTCTCATTTTTATTTTATTTTATTTATTTATTATTATTTTTCCCTATTTAGTTTTTATTTATTTTTGTTTAATATAATTATTCCTATTCTATTTTTTTATTCTTTTATTTCTATTTTCTAACTTTATCTCTCATTTTTATTTTATTTTATTTATTTATTTTCCCTCTTTATTTTTAATTGTTTGTGTGACCTCTCATGTGGAGAGTTGTGTGTTTCAATTGTTAAAAGCACAATAAAAACAGTGTTAAAAGCAATAGATGGTCGAGGGGAAGCTTCTCTAAATGCACTTCTGTTGTGAAATCTGTTGCATTCCAGTCTGAGAACAACCTGAACTTCTTCGTTTGACCTTATCTGGTGATTTGTAGCATCGGTTTCACTCCCCGGCTCACCTTATCTGTGTGAGAAGGCCGAGAGCTATCCTCCCTTTTCCTGGTGCTCCTTTCTTATCTGCTCTGCCCGCTCAAGTCAAATGACCACTGATTTGGTGGCAGATCTGCTTGACACGTCAGTGTTTGAGCTGGTGGGCTCAGTTGGTTTGCAACCCTTTTTGGAGATGACCAGAGATTCCCAAGCTATCTGTGTCATCTTACCTTATCTCACACAGTGAGGGGTTACCCTCATGCGTCCTGAGTACGACGTGAGTGCGTACACATGGATGCAGGTTCTGCAAAAACAAGGACTTGAAGATGGTGTTTTCTTCTAAGCCTGGCGCATTCTTACCTTGGAAGTGTGCATGCCTTAAACGTTTGTAGTAATCTCTAGGATTCTCACTACGTGAATGTTTAATTTGAAAGGCTGCAAACATCACTGAGGTCTTGTCAGCAGTAGAAGAGAATCCTTCTATCAATGCATGACGGAGCTCACTATAGTCATTTCTGACACTGGGAGGTTGTGACTGTATAAACTTGTGCACAGCTTCAGAGCTGGTTTTCCACACAAGTTGAACTTTCTTCCTTTGGGTGGCGTGTTGCTAGTCAATAAGATTGTGATCTAATTCCGTAAAATAGTCATCAATGTGATGATCACAGTTGTCTGGATCAAAACATTCAATGTCTTTAGCAAAAAATTCAAGCACTTCATGGCGGGGACCCTGTGACGTCCTTTCTGCTGAAGGCAAGGCTAAATTAGCATTCCAATGCACTTGTGCATCATATGCTAAAGTTCTCTCTGGCTGAGAAGCAGAGGCTGAACAGCTGTCATCACCCTTGTGACAGAGTGGAAAGGAGGCTGAACAGGGTGAACCTTTGGAGGGAGGAGCACAGGTGAAAGTATCATTTCTCAGTGGCTGAGAAGAACATGGGGCAGGATATCTTCTTGAAGATAAACTACATGTGTCTTCACTGTCAGTTTCAGAACAATAGAAGTCAGGTAGCTGTTCACTCTTTCCCTCAGTGGAGGTTGAGGAGCTGACTTCATTCCCAAGGACTTTGAGTCGGTTGGAAATCCTTCACTTCTGAGTGGAGAGGGAGTTAACCTCTCATCAAGTGAGGAGTGTGAATCAGAGTAACCAGAATCACAGTGACTGACAGACTGTGGTGGGGAAAGACATTCTATTCTAAGCCCTAACAATTTTTTTTTGTATTGAAAAACAGCTAACTCTGCTGAATGCAGGTCTTCTAAGTAACGCATGGCTTTCTTATCAACTGTCTGAACTTCATGGAGGAGAAAAGCATTTTGCATTCTTAGGTTATCTACCTCATTTTCCAGCGCTGCTTTACTCTGAATGGCAAGACTGGTATGCCTGTGAAAAATCAGAAGTAAGCATTTCAACACTGAATCTTTGGATGCGGTCTGCGCATCACACCTGTCTGTGGGGAGCGATTCTATTTCTTTCCTGCACTCACTGAAACTCAACCTGCTGATGAGTTCAAGGCAGCCAGGGTTTAGGCTCTGTGCTAGGGAAGAAATAAAAAGATCAACACAGGGGTTCTCCATTGTTATACCTGGAATGGAGGGTGAAACTAAACAGGATGTCTAGTAGAAAACAAAAAAAATGTTGTTGGCTATGGTGTTGCGTTGGCAGACACCTTGTAGTGTAGTCTGGGAGGTACACTAGCCTAACAACAATGCACTGGCCTACACTATGGGGGGTAGCTTCCTGTGGAGGAGGGGTAGCTACAGCACAAACTAGTGACTAGTGGGTATCAAACAAAAGGGGCCAGTAAAGTAAATAAAGGTTTACAAAAGAAGTTTGCTTACACACAACATGCACAAACTGAGATGCAGGGCAGTAACAGTTGTGATGATGTTTCTTAAAAGTTACTCAAGCTGGAACACGTGGAAGTATCAGCTGGGTGCAAACTTTATATCATAGGGCTGGTAGCACACTTTGGCTCTATTTAACCCACTCAGGCTGGAATGCTTGGCAGTTACACAGCCAGGTACAAGCTCTCTATGTTACACAGGGCTGGTGTCACGCTGTGTCATTAAAGGAACACTTAGATTAACAGCAAAATATAACAACTAGACCAGATTGCATTGAATATTTGGTATTCAAATGCTGAACTAAAATTCTTTCAAGTTCTACAGCGAAGGTTAACTTGAATTAGCAGCAAAAGCAAGTTCTTAAAATTAACACTATAAAGGCTTAAAATATCTCAAATCTCAAATAACAATTCTCACCACAATGTACTTGTTTAAAAGTACAGCTGGACTTCTACTCCTGTGGAAGACTAGTGGTGTAGAATGTAAACACTTTTGGTTTGTTTAGAAGTGGAATATGAAAGTTTTGTTTTTGACCAAACATTATGCTGAAATTTAATATTGCACAATTATGAACAATTTGCCAACAATAATACTATGCCTCACACGGGGCACCAAAATGTTCGTGTGTTAACTGTGCAAGACAGGTGCAAAAACCACAAGTTTGTAGAAGCAACAGGTACACAGGAAAAGCAACTGTTGCAAACAGTAACTTTGCAACAGTTACTTTATGTTTGATTGATCGCTTTGAATAGATCTAACAGTAAGCCAGTAGTTTAATAACATAGTTTACTCCAAGTCAAGAACGGAGCCGGCTAATAGCCGAGGAGGAGTTCAGATTGGGGGTGAATATTGTTGAAAATGATCAAATGGTTATATGGTTAAAGGTGGTCAAATGATAAACAACAACACGTGGTTAAAATATCATAAAGAGGATAAATGCAACTATCACATGCGTCAACAAAACTCAGCTTATGACAGTTTCAAATTAAACAAGCTTTTCATAAATTGGTTCTGACAGTTCTTTGTCAGTGCACATTTCTTTTAAGGAATTTTTAACACCTTAGTTACTTTTATTGTTTTGGGGACTTTTTAGTTTTTTGGATAGGAGTATATATACATGCTGTAGCAAAAAAAAAAAAAAAAGAACATACAATTGTATTTCAGTGGCTTTAAGATAGCATGAACCCGTTTTAGATAATAACTGAATATACAGTACGGTGTATTTGTATATGTGTTTTTAATTAAAAACTATAAAGCTCAACTTCTTTCATCTCTTTTCTTGTTGACAAAACTCAAACTGCATGTTCAGCCTCCCTGTGTGATGGAGATTCTCCTCCATCACATGTAATTAAAGTTTTGTGTGTATTAATGTGCAATCATGAGATTGACAGACTGGCTTTTTTTCCAATGCTTGAGTCTTTTAATTGTGTAGAAGATAAGAAGTACTCTCCAGAATGAAAAGGCCAAACAGGCTACATTCATTAAGTAGTTTAACAGTAACAGGAAAGAAGTATGGATTACTATACGCAAGAGGCTACAGATGATGAAGACACAGATAATCACACATCCACCCAACACACCTGTGGTTGTGATAGGTACTTCACGTTTCTCTGTTATCCAAAGTGATATGGCGTTATGGCGCATAGGAACGGCTTTGTGTAAGAGCAAGGCTGATCGTCAAATTTCTTCTGACCTGTAAAAAGACAGAGGGAGTTATTAAAGGGACTGTATGTACATTTTTATAAATTCTTTTTTATTGCAAATGAGGGAACAGGTTGTAACCTAACTAAAAAAGTGACAACTTTCTGTGATTCCTCTTTCAGCCTGTAGACTGCTTTTAATGTGTAATATATGTACATTTACCTCCAAAGTTCATCAACAGACAATGTGCATTCGCACGATTATCAGGCTGTCCTTGATCCCAGTAGTTGAAATTAAAAGGTGTACCATCACTCCAGAACCAGGTACCCTCCTAGAAGATTAGAATACAATATAATACAATAGACCAGTGGTTCTCAAACTATGGTACACATACCACTGGTGGTACGTGTGATCTCTTTAGTGGTACGCAGAGGAATCTCTGACTATTGATTCCACTTATTGATCTTTTCCCACAGTTATGCTGCACAATGACGCTTACGCACGCTCACGTACCATGTTTCAGTTTCAGCAGAAAGTGTCCCCGCCATGAAGTGCTTGAATTTTTTGCTAAAGACATTGAATGTTTTGATCTAGAAAACTCATCATCACATTGATGACTATTTTAGGGAATTAGATCACAATCTAATTGACTTAACACACGCCACCCAAAGGGAGAAAGTTCAACTTGTGTGGAAAACCAGCTCTGAAGCTGTGCACAAGTTTATACAGTCACAACCTCCCAGTGTCAGAAATGACTATAGTGAGCTCCGTCATGCACTGATAGAAGAATTCTCTTCTACTGCTGACGAGACCTCAGCGATGTTTGCAGCCCTTCAAATTAAACATTCATGTAGTGAAAATCCTAGAGATTACTACAAACGTTTAAGGCATGCATACTTCCAAGGTAAGGATGCACCAGGCTTAGAAGAAATTTACTGATAATTTGTATTAATATTAATAATTATATTATTATTTATTAATTAATTTGCTAATAACCAAACCTGTTACTGCCAAATCCCTACAGTAGGCTACCCTCCCTGCTTTTTGGACCTGCAGTGCATGATTTATATGTTGGCATGCTGGAAGATTCTCTGTTTTGTTAAGTTTTGTTAACGGAAACATTACTACCCAAAACAGTCAGTCCTGTACAGTTTGAAAACTCCTGCATATAATGTCATTTTCTTAATAATACACTGTTTGGAGTGATTTTCAGGATAACAAATGCTGAAAAATAAGTGCGGCGTATTTTTTCTATAAATTGATGTAGTGATAAAATAGAGGTTACGTCTGACAGAATTTGTTTGCTCCCAGCAACAATCTGGGTTTCTCACGTGGCCCCCCAGGAAAAATAATTGCCGACCCCTGGTCATAATGGTGGTACTTAGAGAGTCAAATATTTTCTGAGGTGGTACGTGGTGTAAAAAGTTTGAGCATCACTGCAATAGACAGTATGTTTTAAACACGCTTTTTAATTTGTTGCTTTACATTGTGTTTAATCAGTGACATACCTGTTGTGCATCAGTGCCTCCGAGCCATGTCAGTGGATAATTATGAGTGACAGTCTGTATCACACTCTGAATCGAGTGCTGCTCATTAAAGCTGTGCACTGATGCAAGGTTTCCACCATAGTTCTGACAATATTTCTATAAAGGACAGAGAGAGTGGAGTTGTAGAATATGTCAGTTAACAACATGAGTAACAGCAGAATGGACGCAGCGTAGAAGCATTCTGCACTGAACAGCTGATTACCTCAGCATTAGCCCAGGTCATGGGTTTTGGAACGAAGAGGAAACAGCGACCCTTGGAATCAGTCCAACCACTGGGGCAAGGTGTGGACCTCTTGACCATGTGACTCTTCACTGAAAACACATTTAGAAAAGGTCTGAACATGGAGGCACCAATGTAGATTTGAGTGAAAACAGTAAAGTTTCAGCTGTGAAACCAAAACAATGAGGTGAAAGACACTTTGCAGAGCTGAACTCACCTTCTTGAATGAGCGGTCCTGTCTTCTCACCAGGCTCTGCCTCTGGAACAGCTGGAAGTTTGACACAGCATATAATGACTCGGTTCATGTGCTGCTTTCACTCTACGTTCACAATATCAGCATGCAAACGCTATTTGCTCCCTATTCATTCCAGTGAAGAAGGACAAGACGTGGTTACTTCCGGTTGTAAACTAACTGAATAATCAGCAAAATGTGTGTAAAGTATTAAAAGTAAGAGTATTCATCGTGCAGTAAAATGTTCCGTGTCAGTGTTTTACTATTATTTATTATGTTTCTGGATTAATATTACTGCTGCATTAATGTGTATGTTGCATTTTTATGCAGCTTTTTTCCTATCTTTACTCAGGTCTTTCAATTTGAGAACATGACTCATTGATTTCATGATCAGATTTTACAATGCTTTCCCTCAAAACCCTGTCCTCACACTCAAATAGCCCCTACTCGCGCTTAAATTTGTTCTGCTTCTGCTCAAACTGTATGCTTGCACTCAAGATATATTGTTGCTTACACATATTTCATGCAGTCCAGCTTCAGCCCTTCTCCTCACACTCAGGCTGTCACACTCTACATTTGTAAATCCACACTCTTGCTTCTGTTTGATTTTCCTTTTCTTTATTAATATATTTATTTTTATAAATTTCAAAATGTATTTATTTATTTTCTATTTATGTATTTATATTTGCATTCATTTTTAATGATTTTTAAATGTGTGTACTAATTCATGTGTTCATGCATTTAATTCTGCATAATTTTCCAGTTGCATTTACCCTTTATTTATTTCCCCAAACTTATTTGTTTCTGTATTCTTTTCTTTATACATTCATTTGCATATTTCTTTCTACAATGAAGAAATGCAAAGGGAAAATCATGCAGAAATAAATACATAAATACACACATTTAAAAATAAATATGAAAAATAAATGCAAAAGAAAATAAATAAAAAAGTAAATGCAAAATAAATATATTCTTTTTAAAATTAATAAAAAATAAATACATAAATAAATAAATAGGAGTAAATAAAAACAAAGATAGAAAATAGCTCCATACATTTTACTTTTAGTAGATAGAGTTTTTCCGATACCGATACCAGTATCAGAAATGTGTCCAATACTGGCCAAAATTCGGGATCGGGAATCAACGAGTACGCCAGTCTATGAACTGATTCGATACCCGGGTTTCCGCCAGCCTGAAATGACTCCCCGCCAGGCCAAAGCATCGGAGAATTATGCATTTTTAAGATGTTTTTTAAAATAAAATGTGTTTTACAAGTAGCAAACTCCTTTAAGGAATAACTCAGTGCATAGGTTGTGTGCTTAACGTTAGCAAGTGTCGTGTTTGCGGTCAAAAGAGAGACAAAGAGAGCGAAGGAGCGAGTGTGTGTGACGGAGTGACGATGAGATGAAGTCAGCCGTAATAGCTGTGAGCGTAGCGGTGCAGTGTGTGCACAGTATAGGCTTCAGTGAATAAATGCTACAACTCCTCAAGACACAAGCCAAGTTCCCGTGTCTTGTAGGGTTTTTTTCCATACATGAATCGGCGCGTCAGCCCAGCACGGCAGGGATTTACGTCTCCATTATAACAGCTGTGACTAATGGCCGTTGTATTTTTAGTTAAAAGCTTTTACTATGAAGCAGCAAAATCAGGAAATGTTGGCTTTTCATCACCAGCAGCTTAACACGACTCATATGCAGCTGAAAAGCGAAACAGTAAAATAAAGCAGATATTTTAAAGTAGAAACAGGGAAGCAGGAGATTCTATTAGAAGCTACAAAGGTACTGAGAGCTGAACACACAACGTCTTTCTCCCTGGTCTCCTGCACGCTTGTTTGTGGGGGAGAAAGGGGGTGTTACTAAATAACAAGCTGCTAAAATCTGTTAAACAAGGTACAAGGATGTACGTAAAAGAGTACAAATACTTGCAAGAACTGAACCTGAACCGCAAGTTCAGGTATCGGAACATCTCCAGCTGTAGATGTTTAAAGCTGTGCTAATTTTAACTCCTTTATATAAACTGTTGGATAAGACAAATTGTAATCTGTAAAGTAAAAAGTACAAGATGTACAAGTCAACACTCACCAGCAGCTCTGGCCAGAGCCATCATGGCACAGACAAGTAGAGATACAGTCAGCATCTTCGTGGTTGAGATAATGATGATGATGATGGTAAGAATGATCTCCAACAAAGAGAAACAGACATGTGAGTTATACTTCTGAAGAACGTGAGGACTAGAGTCCATTAGAGGAAGTAGAGATGATGATAAAAGAGATGAAGCCGACCTTCTGCAGGATTATCTTCTTTCTTGTCTGTCAGCTTGTAGCTTCAGCCTTCCTGTGTGGAGGTGCTGAACAGAGAAACACCAGCTCTTATATTCTGTGAATCATCTAAATCTTTGTTTTAAATAAATATCTCAACGTACTCCCCCCTTGTGATAAAATCAATGGCTACTGTATTTGTACAGGGTCATCAGAACACCACTTGCCACTCTGTTGGTTACTTTGAGAGATAAACAAAGTTCGAGCAATGAGACGGTGAAATTCTTGTCTTTGTTGGCAGAGAAACGGTGAAGCATGACACATAAGATTGAAACATAGATATTAAAGTATCATATCAAATGATGAAGTGAAACACATCAGGTACAATATAGTTCTCTCAACAACAACAACCAGAATCAATGTACCCTAGTTACTCTAGATAATAAAATAAAGAGACAGAGAACTAAAACTGTCTGCAGACTATCAGAGGTAAGTGAGAGTGGACTGACCTTTTAGCCCCAAGGCCCAAGACGAGCTGCAGATGTCCAGGTGCAAAATGTTTGTAACTATATTCAGGTGGAGCAGGTTGTTGCTGAAAATGACCATTCGCTCTCATTTATACCTTCCGTGTGTAAATACAGGTTGAAAAATAATTGCAATGGCTGTTATCTTTAGGATTCGCATTCATACTTCCTCGTCTGTGAATTCTACTGAACTAGGGAACAGATCCAAAACAATCAAATAGAAGAGCCACGTTTGAAAAGAAAACACAAGGTAATTACAGTCACACACACACCACAGTATAGAGAAACGGTCACCTTTACTGCATGGGTCAAAAAAATAATTCATGGGGAATTATAGTGAGAATAATAATAGTACTAAGCTAGTCATTATGGGGTAGAATTTGTCACAATAACCATGGAGTAATATCAGTGTAATACATTCATAATAATCACAAGGAAATTCTAGAAGAAGACAAAATTATTGCCAGAAAATGCCGAAATTCTTTCTTGACCAAATGCTAATTTTACCTTAAAAAACATGACCTTGTTATTATAATTAATAACAATTATTATTCATTGTTAAAATCAAACATGGTTATTCCACACACACACACACATATATGTACATACATTCACCCCCCATCACAAGCCAGCCCTTGGATACAGCAGAGACAAGAGGAGGTGTCCTCCTCCTCGCTTGTCACCCTTTCTCCCTCCTCCCCCCTCTTGGAGTTCACTGACCACATGAAGGAGCTGGTCAATGCTGGAACTAAACTTACTCCCCGCCCTACAAGCTTGATTTTATGTTTTTAACTGAAACTTGGTTAGACCAAAATAACAGTGCAACTGTTCTTATCGAGTCAACTCCTCTAAACTTTAGTTTTATGAGCAAAACTAGAATGCATAAGAAGAGAGGTGGAGTTGCCATATTGTTTAATGATTCTCTCCAATGCAAACACATATCTTATGGACATTTTGCTTCTTTTGTCTGATCATTCCTGTGTATTCTTTGAGTGTACTCTTCCTGTGCACAGAAATGATCAGACAGAGATAATCACAAAAAGGTATATCACTGAAAATACCAGTGATCAATTTGTTCAGGCTTTCTCTTCCACACCCACCCTTCCCTGGACCTCTGTCAATGAGCTCGTAGATAATTTCAATTCTAAAATGACAAATGTTATTGATACCATTGCACCCACCACGGTGAAGATTGTCTCTGGTAAGAAAAAATCTCCATGGAGAAATGCCATGTTGGTAAGAAATGAAAAAAGAGAGTGTCGAAAAGCTGAACGCCAGTGGCGGAAAACAAATCTACAAGTTCATTATGACATCTATAAAGAGAGACTTTGCATTTATAATTCAGAACTGAAAAATGCAAGGCGGTCCTTCTTCTCTGACATCATCACCAAAAACAATAATAATGCACGTGCTTTGTTTGCTACTGTCGACAGGCTAACAAACCCTCATGTGTCAGTAGCCTCTGAACTTTTATCCACCAGGGCCTGCAATGAATTTGCTTCCTTTTTCACAGAAAAAATTCACAAAATCAGCCAAGCGGTCACTTCCTCCTTAGCAGGTACAGGATGTTTGTTGCCCCTGCATTCACTTAAACCTGGCGCTAATAACATGACACAATTTTATCCAATAAATCAGACATACCTGGAGGAAATCATACAACATCTAAAATCCTCCTCATGCTGCCTTGACATTCGGCCAGATTGTATGGTCTCAGAGCTTTTACAGATTGTTAATGCATCTTTTGTTTCTTCCCGCAGGCCCTGAAAACTGCCGTCATCAAACCACTCCTCAAAAAGAACAATCTGGACTCATAAATAGTAAATAATTACAGACCGATATTAAATCTTCCATTCTTGTCTAAAATAATTGAAAAAACAGTTTTTCAACAATTAAATAGCTTCCTGGCACGAAACAACTCTTTTGATGTCTTCCAGTCAGGTTTTTGACCTCACCACAGCACTGAGACTGCTCTTGTTAAGGTCTTCAATGACATCCGATTGAACACAGACAGTGGTAGAATTTCGGCTTTAGTTTTACTGGGTCTCAGTGCTGCATTCGACACGGTTGACCATAATATATTACTAGACCGACTGGAAAACTGGGTGGGTATTTCTGGCATAGCACTCAGCTGGTTTAAATCCTACCTGAAAGACAGGGACTTCTTTGTGTCTATAGGTAATTGCAAATCTGAGTTGAACAAAATCACATGCGGAGTTCCCCAAGGCTCCATCTTGGGGCCTCTTTTGTTTAACATCTACATGCGCCCACTGGGTCAGACTTTTGAGAACAACAAAATAAATTACCATAACTATGCAGACGACACACAAATTTACATAACTCTATCACCAGGAGACTACAGTCCAATACAAGCACTGAGTGAGTGCATTGAACAAGTCAATAATTGGATGTGCCAGAATTTTCTTCAGTTGAACAAAGACAAAACTGAGGTCGTAGTTTTTGGAGCCAAAAAGGAAAGATTAAAGGTTAGTGCTGACCTAAAATCTGTAATGTTAAAAAGCTCGGACGAAGCCAGAAACCTTGGTGTAGTCATGGACTCTTACCTGAGCTTTAACAGCCATATTAAGACAATTACAAAGACAGCATTCTATCACCTGAAGAATATCGCAAGAATTAGAGGACTGACGTCTCAGCAAGATTTGGAAAAACCAGTCCATGCATTTATCTTCAGCCGACTTGACTACTGTAACGGCGTCTTTACTGATCTTCCTAAAAAATCGATCAGACAGCTGCAGCTGATTCAGAATGCTGCTGGTCAATGCTGGAACTAAACTTACTCCCCGCCCTACACCCATTTTCTCTCCCATAATCCCCCCTCGGCGTCAACCTCGAACAACTTTGGCACCATCTCCACAAACACGACACCCTCCACCTCCATCCCCTCCATGATGGAATCAGCCTCTGTCTACGCAGCCTGATAAGGATGTTCCTTTACAAAATGTTGCAAGCACAGATTGATATGTGCTGGGTCCAGGCTTCAAGGCTAATGATACACGTGACTGTTTCCAGGATAAGCTGGGGCCCTGTGTGATGAGAGTTTCTTCTATCTCAGTTCTAATAAGTAGTAGAAAAAGAATGGTGAATCTGCGAAGAAACAGGACGATTTTTACTGATTGTGCAAATTTATCAATTTTATTTTTTTTAAATACTACTGCTGGTTTACAAAGAACTAAATGATTTAGGGCCAAAATATATTTCTGATCTTCTGCTATGTTATGAACCATCCAGACCTCTCAGGTCATCTGGATCAGGTGAGCTTCACTGGTCACTTGAGCTTTTACTCTTTTGTGTTTGAGTCTATTTTAGCTTCTATCCTAGCTTTTATTTTAGCTTGTTTTTATTTTCTAATCTTTAATGTTTTAATGTTTTAATGTTTTCATAACTGTTTTAATTATGTCTTAATGTTCTTTTGCACTTTGTCGCAATGTTCTTGAATGTTTATGTAAAGCACTTTGAATTGCACTGTTGTTGAAATGTGCTCTACAAATAAAGCTGCCTTCCCTTGCCTTGCCTT